>PVJO010035090.1:0-10226 GCA_004026905.1 Hystrix cristata | reverse complement strand
CTCTGGGAGACTCACCCAAGTTGTTTGGTGTGTCAATATATACTTGGTCCTTTTTACCAATGAGGAGTATTTCCCGATGTGAATGTATTAAGGCTTGCTTAACTCGCTGAAAGATAACTGGGTTGTTTGCATGCTGTGGTGATTGTGAATAATGCTGCCATGAATATTAATGTACAGGTTTTGTGAGAAGTTTTCATTTTTCCATAATAAGTGCCTAAGAGTGAAACTGCTGAGTTGTGTAGTAAGCACATACTCTTTTTGCAAGAAACTGTCATGTCCTCTGTGGCTGCCCTATTTTGCACACCTACTAGCAGTATGAGTGATTCTGTTTCTCCTTATCCTACCCAGCATCTGAAGTTACCAGTCATTCAGATAGGCGCAGAGTGATTCCTTACTGTGTTCATCCAAATACCTGCACACAAGAGTTTGCGTATCCCTCCTGGCTAATAGTGTTGTACACCTTTCATGTGATTATTTACTATCTCTATACTGTTCTCTTCAGTGAACTTCGTGTTTTTTGCTCAATCTTTAATAGGATGTATTTATTTTTGGTTTTTTGAAAAATTTTCAAGATTTAATTTAGTTTAATTTTTTGCTTTTTTCCACTTTTTATTTTTTATTAGTACATGTTTCTGGTATATAATGATTGCATTCCTTGTGGAGAGTTGGTACATGTGCAGGATACATCTTAATTCCTTTTCCCACCCCTTTCCTTCCTCCTAATGCCACCTTTGATCTCTTAATCACCTTCCCTTACAAGAACTGTCTCCCTATTCCTATAATCTACCCTTTATTTTGCTCTGTATTTATAGTTTGTGTTTTTTATGTAAGAGAAAACATGTGTTATTTAAGCTTGTGTGTGTGATTTATTCTACTTAAACTTATGGTCTCAATGTGCATCCATTTTTCTACAAATGACTCAAGTTTATCCGGGATGGATCCATCCCGGATAAACTTGAGTCATTTCTAGAAATACATGGCCCATTTGTAGAAATATATGCCAAAGAAGTCTTCCAATATTAATAAGTACCACATTTTCTTTATCCAGTCACCTGTTGGTGGACATAGAGGCTGCTCCCAAGATTTAGCTATTATAGATTGTGGTGCTATAATTCTGGGTATGCATGGATCACCGTAGTATGTCTTTAATTCTTTCGAGAAGATACCTAGAAGGGGAGTAGGTAAGTCAAATGGTGCTTTCAGTTTTAGTTTTGTGAGGAACCTTATACTGCTTTCCATGGTGGTTGTACCACTTTACATTCCCACCAGCAAGGTGGGTTTCCTTTTTCACTGCAGCCTTGCCAGCATTTATGATTATTTAATTTCTGGCTGATAGCTGCTTTCTGAAGTAAGATGGAATCTCGGTGTTGTTTTAATTTTCAATGCCCTAATGGTGAGTAATGTTGAATATTTTTCATGTTTTTATTGTTCATTTCTTCTTTGTCTGATAAATGTCTATTCATTTTGGTTGCCACTTTTTGATTGGATCTTTTATTTTGGGAACGTCTTTTTTTTAGTTCTTTATATATTCTAAATGTGGCATTCTACATGTATCTTAGAATAAGCTCGTTGATATCTTCAAAGTAATACTCAGAAATTTGGATTTTGTTAAATTTATTCTGTAGGTTAATATGGGATAAATTGACTTCTTAATGATACTTAATCTTCCATTGCACGAACACAGTATGTACCTTAGACAATGTAGGTTAAGAACTCCATTATGAAAGGAAAAGAACAATTGAAAAAGGAAACCTTTTCTTAGACATTTGTAGCTCTACAAATATTTAAAACTGATCAACTAGAGTAGCTTCTGTCATATATCACTTGAAAATTAGTAAGAATACTATCAATAAATCTGAACCACACTAATATTTTATGATAAATATGAAATTCAAAAATGTCTACAAAAACTCCTTGAACTATTTTGTGAGTTTCACATGGTCACAGGACGCAAGTATGTATATACAACATTCAATTGCATTTCTACATGCTAATAATTAACAATTGAAAGTCTAAATTTAGCGAGCAGTACAATATACAACAGCATTAAAATTGAAATACTTTTTGTACAAATTATGTACAGAATCTTTTTCACAAAATTAAAACCTATGATGAACAAAGAGACCAACACATAGTAAGTAAGTTGTACATTCATTAAATCTTTACTAGACTGAGAGACTCTATAGTTCCGTGACACAGCCAACTTTATTTGTGAACATGACTTAAAATTAAATCCTTTGACTGATGTTATGTAGAGGAAAATAAACGTGTATGTGAATAATAGGACATATCAACACAAAAACCAAAGCGAGGCACCTATTCAAAACTTCCTATAGCAAGAAGGTGAGAAACCGTCATTTATGTTTGGCAGAGACTTGAAGGTAGAGAAGGGAGCGGGGAGAGTTTACAGCGAAGAAACGGGAAGGCTTCAGGTGAGCCCTGACTGGAGACCCTGGAGTGAGGAAGCTGGAAGTGGGTTAATTAGAAGCGAGGTGTCCTAGGTGATTAATTTGGAAAACCTATCTGGTTTTCTTTTATTAATTCTGAAGTGGAAGCAGGAGCAAAGAAGTGGAGGCTGGGAGTCAGGGCGCAGGTCCTGACTGTTGGGGGACCACAGCTGGAGAGATCGTGGTGCATGTCCTGGGCTGGCAGCCCCAGAACTTCTGAATTAGAGCTCTGTCATCACATGTGGTCTGTCCATTGTGCACAGGTAGGTTCGGCCTGTCAGATGGCATCCTGGAAGAAGATACTAGAGACACTTAACGACATAAAGTAGTCTTCAACCAACTGAAGAGGCAGGACATAAGGTTCAGTGTATGCAAAAGCAAATAATCTTGTCTTATGTTTTGAGAAATTGTAAGTAATTTTCAGGTACTATCCAAAATGGTGCAGTGATGAATTTACATAGCATACACATTATAAATGTTTAATCCATTCTATATTTTCTTAGTATAAAGCACTCATGTTTGCATTTCTCAATCTGAGACTAAGATTTCTGCCGGAAACTTTCACATTCTATTTTCAGTCTCTCTCCCCTCCCTCAGTTGGTTGACACTCTTAATTCTAACAATACCATCAATCACTTGAATTCATAAAAGTACACATTCTTCTTCCACTATAGGAATTATTTAGTCTACACAAAGCTAGCTCAACTGTCAACTTCTCAAAGAACCTTCAAATGTTCGTTAGGTTCTCTGCAGCTTTACTCTTTAGAATTAGATGGACAATAATCAGTTCTATTGTATATTATCAAAGGCAGAATTTGATTCTAAATTATGTGCCAGTCTCTACAATGAAGGACAGTTATGAGAACCACCGGCTAGAATTATTTATGGTGAAATGGTAGAATGTTCATCATTTGAGGAGGTTAACCATTGCCAATGCTTCTGGGACAGGTTTTGAGATATTTCCATTTTTGATTCATCTCATGGTGAGTCTTTCTTTTTCTTTTGAATGCTTTTGTCTTAATTTTTCTGCAGATCCTAGGATCTATTTAAAGTATAAGGTAAAAGAACAATAAAGTGACATCCATCATAAGGGGAGAGAAAACTTCCCTCATAATTGCATGAAATTTAAAAGATACTTCGTGTGTGTGTGTGTGTGTGTGTGTGTACAAGATACATGAACCAAAATATTGTTTCCCAGTAACACTTTCCAAATTAAAATTTTAGTATCTATCTCCTCCACACCATACTTAGAGATACATAATACCCTTTTCATATTTACACAATTTTCTTTAGGTTTATATTGTCCCAGATCGGCTCTAGTCCTGGCGTGGCATAAGGCACAATGTCCCAACCTTCTGTGTTTCAGATGAGGACTCTGGCTGTTATTTACCAAATTACAAGTTGTCTAAGTCACTTTTCTCTTGTTGATGAGACAAAATACTCAGAACCCAGAGTTAAGAGAAAAGTTTATTTAGCGCACAGTTCATAGAGGTTTCAGTCCACAATCAGCTGAATCCAAGGCAGGGTGGCATGGCAGACAGTCAGGAGGCAGCAAGGCAAGCAAGTGACCTATGCAGCTTCTTCTTGTGCCTTACATTTTATCCAGGCTGCCAGGATTAGGGTGGTGCCAAACCAGTCGGTGGATTGATTTAGTAATCACACGACATTAATCCCAGCATCACACACTCTAGATTCAGCCACTTCTGATCCAACCTCCTCTTACCACATGAGGTTTTGGGGGGACATTTAGGCACAAACCATAATACAAGTCTTGCTCTGATCCTCCTCCCGCAAGCAATGGGGAAATTGGCTTAAAGAAGAATTGATAGTTCTATGTCTGAGATATTATCATCTTTTAAGATTCTCACTATGAAGATTAAAATAACAGTTCTGAGAACAGAAACGTACTTCGGGCCAAGACAATTGACAATACTCCCACTGCAATTATTTGCCTTTATGTCTGCAGCACAAATACGTTCTAAAAGGTGAAAATTTTTTGTATTCATAGATGTCCCCAAAATTCAGCTCGGGATGCAGAAGAGAAAATGCATAAATACCTGTGGAACAAATAAATATTAAAACTTCCCACACCTCCATAAAACCTCAACATCCAGCTCTTTCCTTCCTTTATCTAATCATTATTCAAGTCTTTCTAAATTCATGCTCTTTTCTTATGCAGATCTCTTCTTGTTCCAATACTGCCCCTTACTGTGTCGTACCTCACTGCATGGTACCTAAGTAAGAACATGTAGCAGTTTTGGGATGCTGAGAACAGTTTCCACTCCATCCTTCTCAAAGGATACATTTCTAATAATCCACTTTGGGCAGAAGGGAGAATCTCCAAGAGAGATACAGTTCTCTGTTACCGAAGGTGATCAGATAATTCAGTTGGGACAAGCAGTCTGTGAAAATTCTGGACAGAAGGGACTTGATCCTGAAGTTTCTTCATCCCCTGAGATTACAAAAACTTCTATGAAAACTGGATCTGTGGACTGTAAAGAAAGACAGATGTGAATGGCTGATGCCTGTAAAGCATTCTGGATTAAAAAAAAAAAAAGAATCAGAAATTCAATTAGGAAAAGAGGGTATTAGATGTACCTGAAACACTGAAAATCGAACTTATTCAAGTTTGTGAAATGTTTTCACTTGTAAAAATTTATAGAAATTTTATTGAAATTTGATAATTCACAGACCTTTTTGATATTTTGAAACCTGTCTATGTTACATATTGTTATATAAATAATTCCATTACTGTTATTGCAATTGGTACTTAAAATGGATGTTACTGAATTTAGTTTTAATTTATTGCAAATTATTACAGAGAGTCTCATGTTTCTGTACAGAAAAAAGAAGCAGCCCCACTTTAAAGAAGAAGCTTAAGCTTAGTGGTTAATTTAACTATAAAGTTTAAATTAGTGAGCTGTCCCCCTGTGTTGGATTCCTGTATCTTGTACCTCAAGATATAAAGAAATCAATAGATAAACAAAATATGTATTTTTGTTATTCTCTGCTACTTTTTTGTAGCTTTACTGAAGTTAAATTGATGTATAAACATTTCACAAATCTAATGTGTACATATCGATGAGCTGGAACACATGCATACACACACTGATGCCGGCACCACAACTAAGGTACTGAACACGTCCGTCACAGTTTCCTTGTGTCCTTTTGTGCTTCCTTTTGTTTACTTTGCTTTGGTTTGGTTTACTTCGGGAAGAACACTTAACATGAGATCTATACTCTTAACATAAAGTGCACAACATCACAGGTTAATTATGCGTGATATGCAGCAGATCTCTAGAATGTGTTCACCTTGAATAAGAGAAACTTTGTACCCATTGAAGAAAAAGTCCCCATTTGCTCCTCTTCCCAGCCCTTGGCACTCACCAGTCTATTGTTTCTATAAACAAATGAAAATCATTTGTGTTTTATCTTTAATTTTTTTTAAAAATTAATAATTGTGTGTGTATATTTTATAGTGAATATTCAGATACCGAACTTTAGAAGAAGATCGCTCTATTCTCTTCTTTATTTTACTGAAAGGATATTTTAGATTCACTTAAGTTTCCCGAAAAAATTGCTTTCATTTTTATTTGGCCCAAATGATAGAGCCTAGTTCTAAAGTGGAATAATCGGAATAAGTGAATTACCTAATATTTCAGAATGAGAAAAAAATGCTCCCTAGTAGCAAGCTTACTCTTTTCATGCTTTCCATTCCTAGACTGGGTTAAAGAATTTTAAATTTATTCAGCACAACATGTACGAGCATAAACACTTTTTCTTTCTCCGAATGTCTTACCATTCATATTTAGTTTGTCTTTGACTTGCTAATAGATGCCATCTGTTTGATCCAGTAAATTACCATCATAGACTTGATTGATTAAATCTGGACACAACTATTCGATTATTATTTTTCAAATATGTTTTTACTCAATGAACTATCTCTCTTAAGAATAGGAAAGCTTCCAACATAAACAAAAACACCAAGTCCAAAAGCTATGGAATATACATAGTAGCTGCAGTGTAGCTCGGGGATAGAGGATGTGCTTAGCATGGGCAAAACCCGTTGTCCATTTCTAACACCAAAAATGAAGAAAGAAGGAAGGAAGGAAGGAAACATCTTAATTGTAGTGTTCTTGTGTTTCACGTGGTGAAATTGAGGCATGTCAAGATTAGCACTTGTTCTGGATGTGCGCAGCAGAAAAACGCACCCACAAACTTTTAAATCTACATATGGGGTTCCCAGTCACCTTGAAGCTCTAAGTTAAGAACTTCTTTAAAAACAAAAAGACAAAGAGAAAGGCATCCAGCTGTAGTTCCACACACAGGAATGTGAAACACAAATAGGCAGAGTAGTTTCTCCCACACTTGACTCAAAAGTCAGCAAGGATAACATCAAAGAGACTGAGTCACTGTGTTATTGTCTGGTGATAAATAGTAGAAAGTTAGACTGTTAAAAAAAAGACTTTAAAGCAGAAATTCCAAAGACGATCATTTCAAAGTTTTCTTTTGTCTGAGTGAGATGTAATGGTTATATTTTATAGGTCCACCATGGACAGTCATTTAGAATGAATTCTTCCTATTTAATTGCTCCTCTGATTGCTTGATTGTTGCTATTGTTTGCACTGCCGTCTCTTACTCCAACAAGTAGGATGTCATTTCCCTTCTTTATTCGTGCTGGCATAGGACTTCTGGAGTTGAATGCTGCCCTGGCATTCAGTCACGGCTGCACAACCGAGATGTGTGGCATTTATACAACATCTCTCGTATGCAGAGTTACACATCCAAATTGTGCACCATCTGGGTTAATACAAATAAAGTTATAATAAATCATTCATAGCATTGTGAAATTTTATATAAATTCATATGAATTCTTTTTCTTTTTTTTTTTACTTACCTCATGGATATTTTGCAACAGATCTATGGCTCTATAAATGCAAGCAAGTTTATTTGCTAATAATCCCATGATTATAGCTTCCTTTGTTAGTTTCTTTATGCCTCATGTAAAAATGTCATTTTTTTATTGGTAGCAAAGGAGCCTTGATTCAAAACCCTTTTATACATTGCCTTTTGTGCAGATGGTTTTGTCCATCCGCTGCCCTTTCTCATGCCTACATTCCAGGGCAACAGCATTTTAACAATACGCTTAATGATAAAAAACTATAATGTTAAATTTTAATTGAGCTTTACCTTTACACAATTACATGTGTGTGTTCCCTCTTTCCTTCTTTTACAATACGAGAAGGTTTAAAAGTGCTTTTGAAAGGAAACGACTACTTTTACCATTCTCAGATGTTATCAAAGAGAAAGGGAGGCTAATATTGCATATATAAAAAGAGTAAGCAAAGGCATTGGGGAGCATGGGGTAATGGGGAAGGGGAGCAGATGGCTTCCAATTTACTAACTTGTAAAGAAAATAAAATGAGCTTTCTTAGTCAATGCCCTTCTCGCCTGTCTTAACTACACAAGATGCTTCTTACACTGATCAGGATCCACATTGAAGCTTGATTTTCAATGCTTCGGTAATAAATCATACTAAAGGATAATGTGTTTGTCTTGGGTACTGCTCTGCCTCTTCTCATGCTGTGGTGAGAGTATGTTCTTAATCCCTGTCTTCCATATTCAACTGTAAACTCAGTGTTTTCAGAAAAGGATGCGTCGATCATGTGGACCAACAACACACAATTATTTAACTAAAATTAGAGAGAAGGGAGATTTGTTATAAAAGGGAGCAAGATAATCTCAGGAAATTACATCCCTAGCTGTGCCTTATAGGAATCTCAAAATTGTAACTTATGTTAGTCATTCCAAGTTTCTTCTTGTTTCATCGTGTTTTATAGGTGCCTCACGATCAGTCATAGGAGTTCAGTAAGGCAGGACGGGCAAGCAGAGAAAAGCCAAGCCCAGAGGGGGTCGGGATAACCCAGTGAAGGACAAAGTAAGAGGAAGGTTGGGACTGAGAGCTATCAAAAAGCCAGGCCCCAGGATGGGGATGCCATGGCCAAGTCCAGGCCAGTGGCCCAGTGAACAAGGGCCCCACACTAAAGTAGGGGGTCCTCCTGTCCAGGAATGTGACAAAAGCAAGGTGATAGGAGGTGAGAGGTGGTCGCACCATGCCTCATCGTACCCCTTTGAAGAATGCCTTTGTTCTGCCTGTGCTGATAATTTTAGAAAAGTTACAATTAATGGTGCTTGCACAAGTACACTCGCTACATACCCCCAAGTTCCTATAGGCCCATTTCTAAGGCAGCTTTCCTGCTTTCAACCTCAAGGCAAGACCTTAACTGGGTCCAGTGTGGTTTGAGACGTGGTCATCTTTGTGTATTAAAAATCCCTAGACGGACAGTCCTCATGCCAACCTGTTCAGGCCTCCTCCCAGTTTGGGGAGCTTTCTGCTTTTGCTCTCCAATGAATACTTTTGTTCATTTCTCTCTTGACCCTCTGCCTTGTAATTCTTCCTGGGTTAAGAGAAGAACCCACCAGCTGGATAGTAACATTATCCATTCAAATATAGGGAAAATGTGGCTGCTATTTTCACAAGTTGTACCTTTTATCAACAATCCTTAGAATAGTAATCACACCTTGGAGGTCAATAGCTGCAGCCATAATGGTTTGTTGATTACCTCTAGATTTCCAAAACGCCCGACTAAAAATCATACACGTATGCATGGCAAAGCTACATAGAGGAAGTGTCAAATTTCCTAGTTTATTAAGGGGTGACTGATTAATTCTTTGTGAAATGTAATTACTTAAAATTTACAACTTATTTAATACACATTTTAAAAAAGATGTGGCCAGTAAAGGGGAAAATACGAAATCATTTCTTACCAGTGCAAAGTTGGAGAAACTCTGCTTCTTCACTTACTGCTGCCAAACAAATTGCTTGTTAGCTGATTTGAGGGTGATCTAAGAGGAGGAGGCTCGCATTCAGAAGCGTGTCACTGCAGGACCTCACATTGAGAGCAACTACAGAGTAAAAATTAGCCAAAAACTATTTCATGAGAAAAATGTTCATTGTTTAAGGGTAGGTAGTGGGAAGTGTGAATGCACTCACAAACAAGATGGGAATAGGCAATGATCACATACAGTATGACTCTTCAAAATGTATGTCCCCGCAGAGCGCAGAAGTAACCATTGGGAACTAGAGTCTTTGCAGATGTAGTCAGCTAACATGAAGTCACGATGGATTAGGGTGCACCCTAAACCCGATGGTATCATGATAAGAGAGATTTGGAGAGTCATAGAGAATGCCATGTGAAAACACAAGAAATAAGGACAAAGGACAATGGAGGCAGATAAAAGAGTGATTCACCTCCAAGGCAAAGGATGGCAAGGGTTATCAGGGACCACCGGAAGCTAAGCAAAGGCAATATAATATTCTTCCTTAGCGCCCTCAGAGACAGTCAGGATCTGCCCAAATTTTGACTTCACACTCTGGCCTCTAGAACTGTAAAAGAATAAATTTCTGTTGTTTTATGTTACCTGGCTTGTAGTATTTATTTGGGAAGCCCTCGGCAAATAGTACAGAAAGCTGAAAAATATTTTGAAAATATAGTTCAATATCACAGCTAATATATTGAAATTGTTACAGTCAAGACACAAAATATTTCCATCACCACAAATATCTCCCATGAAGTCATTCTGTAGATCACCTACTTCCCTTCCTGTCTCATCCTCTCCAATGCTCTAGGCATTGGAAGTTGGCTGTTCTTAACTTCTATAACTCTGCTACCTCTAGGATGTTACAGAAATTGAATCATCCAGTTGCAAACTTTGGAC
>PVJO010035089.1:0-10249 GCA_004026905.1 Hystrix cristata | reverse complement strand
TCTGGTAAAAGGCCTCAGGTCATTTTCCTATTGTCCTGTTTCTTCTCCACAACCATGTTCTCCTAGTTCATCCCTGCAATCCACAGCTCCCTCTGGCCAAATGCTTCAAGTCACCCTCCTGGCTCTCCGCTCTCAATTTGCAACACAGATCTGGCCAAAAGCCCTCAACAGTAACTATGCTGCCGTCCCAAAACCAGACGGCCCTGAAATTTTTCTGCCACCCAAGCAGTATCTCCAAACACAAGCGAAATGCAGACCAACCTCCGCACACATACACCGCCTGGGATCCAGCAGCCAATGCCGTCCTCAGCAGAGGTCTCTCCAGACTCAGCCTCACCGGCGGCATTTCCATCAGTTACTCTGGTTTTCCACTCTGACCAGAGTCTCCCATATAGTAAGTTTAGAGCCTTCCAGGGTTCCCTCTTTGGCCGGTCTCTCAAAACCTTTCCAAATTAATTCCAGAAGCTCTTACGCCACATGGCCAGGCAACTTCACAGCAAGGACCCACTTCTGCGGTACCAGTTTCTGTATTAGTTACTTTTCTAGAGTCAATGGTTTGCAAGAGAACAGATTTAATACAGGACATTTACAATTACGACATTGACACACACAAGCCAAATGCAGGAAGAGTGCAGAACATCTATCTAGGCACTGGAGAGCCGAAAGATCCAATCAAGGACTGAAGCCCACAGCACTGTCTCATGTCTGCACTAAAAGGCTGGAGAAATCTCTACTGGAGCCAGAGAATGACACTCACCGTGGAGATGAAGACCAGAGCTCCCCCGAAGCAGACAGAAGCCATCCCCAGTGACAGCAAGACTCCGAGCTCCTTCCTCGACAAGAACAGCTGAGTTCCCTTCAGGAGAACCAACCGTAACAGAGCTTCTCCTGGGAAGCAGCCAGCCGCCATCTTCTGCTCCCGTTCTTCGTGTTGTGTCGGCAACAATCCTCAGGTGGATCCTCTACGCCCAGAACCACACCGACTCAGTTCAGCTGGGCGTCCCTGCTCAAGTTGACTGTATCAGTCCACCACAGTGAAATACTAGCATCTTAGTACTATAAAAATAATTTTGAACTAGACATGGTGGTGCACACCTGTAATCCCAGCACTCGGGAGGCTGAAGCGGGAGGATTGCCCTAAATTCAAGGCCAGCCTGGGCTACATAGTAAGTTCAAGGCCAGCCTGAACTACATAGTGAGACCTTGTCTCAAAAACCAAAAAGAAAAAAAGAAAAAGAATGAAGACCCAAAGGAAGGGACACCCACGTGTCCCTATGGAGAATGGTGCAGAAGTGTGATTGGAGGACAAAAGAGCGATGCACAGGCAGGGGGGAGTTGAGTGAGGCCAGTTTGTTGACTCTTCTTGGAAGTCCTGTGTGACACCTCTCTGTGTGTAGTGCAGAAGGGAAGGAAGAGGTCACAGGGTGATTGTCCCACGTGTGTCGGTGTTTTAGTTACTTTTCTCTCATTGTTGGGACAGAATACTCGACACCCAAAGTTAGGGGAAGAAAGGTTTACTAGCTCACAGTCTGCAGAGGTTTCAGTCTATAGTCTGCTGGGTCCGAGGCAGGGCGGCATGGCAGAGGCAGGGCAGACCGGCATGGCAGACCGGCAGCCAAATAAAGTGAGGAAATGCAAGGAATGTATGCACATAAGCAGTGCAAACAAGCAGCTAGTTAGCTTCTTCCTGTATCTTTTATCTAGGCTACCTGTCTCCAGGGCGGCCCCGCACTCCCACCCCCAATCTCAGTCTCACATCCTTGATCCCAGCAGAACCATGCCAAACTGATCAGTGGATTAATTTAGTAACCACACACTCTAGATCCAGCTATCTCTTATCACATGAGGCTTTGGGGGAACATCTAGACACAAACCATAACAGTCGGTCAGCTTTCCATTGCTGTGAGACAATGCCTGACATAACGACCTTAAAGGAGGGAAGGGTTATTCCAGTTTAGTTTCAGAGATGCAGTCCATAGTCACTTGGCTCCTTTGCTTTAGAGCTGCTGTGAGGTGGAACATCATGGCGGGAGAGTGTGGTGGGGCAGAGTCGCTTACCTCATGGTGGCCAGAAAACAGTGGGGGTGGGGCCCGGAGTCCCAGGATCTCCTCCCGTCACCAGGCTGACTTCCATCTGCCAAGCTGATGTTACCAGCCACTGTGCTCAGAAGTGCTTTTGCTGTGGGTGTCACAAAATGAGTGGCTTCAGTAACACTCCTCCCCACATTGCGATTCTCTGTCTCCTGCTCTGTGTCACCTACATGGGGACCTCTGCCCTTAGAAGGGTCCGCTCATCACAGGCACAAATATAGATCGAGGGCACGATGTGAGCGAGGCCCCTGCCGGGGTGGAGACTCCAGGGAAACCTTCCTGGGTGGAGCTGGACTTGGACGCCACCAGGCTGGCGGGGAGAAACTGAGCATGCAGGGTACAGAGAACAAAGCCAGAGCCAGGGAGGGCCTGGTGGAGCCATCAGGTCCTTGACACGCAAGGGCTGCTGCACTGAGGAAGAGGTGCCCCTGCCTCCGGCGGACGACAGCTCCAGTTTGGCCTGCTGGCACCTGGCTCCTCACAGGCCGGAACCCAGACAGACCTTCCAGTGGCCCCTTCTGTCACTGCTGTTTTGAAAGTGGGTGCCCTGGTCTGGCCACCCTGCTAGCCAGTTCCAGTCAGTTGAGAGAACTTGCAATTAGTGTCTTTCCCAAAACTGTCATGGTGGGGAGGAGCTTCGACCTCTTTACCCAGCTGGAGTGGGCGGAGGAGCAAGGTTGACCAGTAAAGAGCCCAGCGGGCCTGGGAAGGGGAGAGGAAACCGCAGCCGGGTCTGGGGGGATGGGAAGTGGGGCCGGGCCCAGAGGCCCAGTTCCCCGAGCTGCTTCAGTGGGAGCTGGGGGCCGGGGCTTCTGGAAGCTTGCAGGAGCTCCCTGGGATCTCTCATTTTGTTTTCTTGGTGCTGGGGATCGAATTCAGGGTCTCGTGCTTGCTAGGCAAGCACTCTACCACTTGAGCTAAATCCCCCAGCCCCCTCTTATTTTATTTTTGAGATGGTGATCTCACTATGTTGCCCAGGTTGACCTTGAACTCCTGGCTCAAGCAACCCTCCCTCCTCAGTCTTCCCGGTAGCTAGAAGTACAGGAGCCTCGCTCGGGGTCTCTTTTATGAAGGTCACTAGTCCTTTCCATGAGGTCTGCACTGACGGCCTGGTCACCTCCCAAAGCTTCCTCGTGATACCGTCACGTAGGAGTTTAGTGTGGGCACAAATATTCAGCTTATTGCAATGAGGATGCAGGTAGAGGTGACGGGGTGTCACACTCCTTGGAGAACGGCCCAGTAACCACTTACCTGAGGACGGAAATGACGACCTGGCTTCGGCCTCGTCCTTTCTAACTTTTTCTAGAAGTAACGGAGACTAGAACAGTGTCATGGCAGGCACCGGGCTCCGGGGCCCAGCGGGAGGGCTGCCGTGCAGCTCGCTAGCGTGTGAGGGGACCATCACCTGGTGACTTCTCGGAGTCTCTCTCCTCATCCGGGACTCAGGGTGCGTGCGGGTGTGTGACACCGTGCGTGGTGCCTGCAGCGTAATTCAGGCTCATCGACTCTCACGTGCCATTAATTTTAAGACACATTATATTCCTCTAACATGAGAGAGACAAATCTGCCACCTAAACTAATTTTCCATTAGCCGTTTTGCTCCCTAATTTCAGAGATAATCAAATGTTAAAAAGCATAAAACTCCAACTTCGGATTGAAGAGCTGCGGTAGTCCTTTTCCTTCCGATCAGTGTTTTTTGTACTTCTGGACTTTTCTGCCTCTGACATAGAGCAGGCTGCTGTTGTCATATGCTGGCCGAGTGGCCCTTCGGCGGCTCGTGCTCCAGGGTCTCAGCTCTGCCCGCCGTTTCTGGCTTCTGTCAGTGTCTGCTGGCATATACAGGGCCGGTCAGCCCTCAGCTAAGGAATCTCTCTGTCTCTCCGTCTCTGTGTCTCTCTCTCTTTCGTCCTCCGCAGCGGCTGGGGGCAGAGCTGAGCCGCCGTACTTGCTGTGTCCTTAGAGCCTGATGGTGACAGTAGGCTGGCCTCGGGTGCTGCGACACGTTGGCAAGGCTGTCAGTGGGTTCCGTGCCCTGCCCGGGGCCTGGAAGGGAAGCAGGGCAGCCTCGTCCCAGCTGAGAACAAGCGATTTGACAGCATTGCCTACGTTGTAAGCACCTGCGAGACTCCAGGTCCGGCTCTTTGCTGCTTTCTCCTCGTGGCGGAGGCTCAGGGAGCAGCCTGGTGTGTGCTGTAGGACAGACACCGGTCCCCTGCGGGCCGAGCAGGGACTGGGGCGGTGTAGACACGTGTGAGGGATGTGAGGGGCAGGTGTGGCCAGCGCCCAGGCCTGTGCTGGCCTGTCCAGCAGCCACCAGGCACTTGCACGGTCAGTGAGCGCTGGAAATGTGAGGAGTCCAAATCAAGCTTGGGGAACACGTAAAACCCGTGTTTTGCCTGGAAAAAAGAGCATATGCTATCTCGACAAAGTATTAAAGACAGCTTAGTGCTTCTTATGTTCGATACACGCTGGAATAATAACATTTTGGATATATCGGGTTCAGTAAAATATGCTGAAATTAATTTCACTTGTTTCTTTTTACTTGTTTGATGGCACTACGAGTCATTTTAGGACCCTATCCGAGGTTCATATTGTATTTCTGTGTGGTGACACTGGCCTAGACCAGCCTGAGGGGCCCTGAGAGGCAGGGCTAGTGCCCCCATCTGCTTTCTCCCAGCTCCAGGCCCTCTGAGGTGTCCTTGTCTCTCAAGTGTGGAGTGACATCCTGTTGGCAGCTTCCTCCTACCCCCCCGTGGGGGGGTCCCTGGAAAGTCTGCACGTGCAGCGTTGGCACACGGTGGGTTCTTGGGGCTGTGGCTGTCCGCCTGCCTGGGGCTTCGGCCCTCCCCAGGCCAGCGCGGTGGCCATCTGACTCTCCCCAGGCTCCGTGGGCGGAGGTGCAGGACGCAGCCAAACAGCCCTCCGTGCCGTGGTGGCTTTGCAGGAGGGTGGCAGTTTGAGACTAGCCTGGGCAACTTAGCGAGACTCTACCTCAGAATAAAAGCATTTGAAAAGGGCTGGGGTAGAGTGGTAGGGTGCTTTACCTAACATGCGCGAGGGCCTGGGTTTGAGCCCCAGGACACTTATTAAATAAAAATGCAAAACAGAAATTTAAAAAAGCCGATTTATAGACTTGTACAACCAGCCATCACCCCTCCTGATCCTCATCCTGGTGCATTTCCAGTCAGCATCTCTTGGTAGGATGGCTCCCGTATCAGCGGTATGGATCTCTCTCCTTCCAGTGGCTCTCTGGTCTCTGCCACACGGACACACCTTCGTTTTTAACCAGTGCCCTACTCAGGTTTTTTTGCTACTATTGACTGGCCTGCCGAGGAAATCCCCGTGTGTGAGCCTTGGCAATCACGAGCAGGGGGGACGTGTCTGCTCGTGGCAATAATGGGACTGCTGCACTGATGAGCAGATGCCTTTATAATTTAATGGTTTTAAAATTATTTCTAATTTCATTGCTACATCTTCCGGGTTTGAGACAGCCCAATTGTTTCACAGTAATCCTAAAGGATGAAAGCTTTGATACAGGAAGTGGCGTGTGTGTGTGCAGGAGTGAAAAGGGTAGTGTCGTTCCTCACACAGGCGCCTTTAGAAAGGAAGACCCGAAGAGCCAAGGAAATTGTTTATCTTTACATAGGTTGGATGAAGAATGTCAGCGAGGGGAACGTGATGGACAGACGTCTGATCGGAGGGTGACAGACTGGGGCGGGGAGGGAGCAGGCCGGGTCTGTTCAGGTTCATCGCAGCCTCCCCGTGAGCACGTCCTCCTGGGAACAGGGTCTTCCGGGGAGAAGGGAGAGGTGCCCTTTCTAGTTTTAGGATTTTTACTGTTGTCGTTTCTCTGGGGATTGAACTCAGGACCTCTCTAGGCAAGCATTCCCTCACTTGACATAGTGTCTTAGTTACTTTTCTCTCATTGCTGGGACAAAATACCCGACAGCCAAAGTTAAAGGAGGAAAGGTTTACTGGGCTTACAGTTTGTAGAGGTTTTGGTTCATATTCGGCTGCTTCGAAGGCAGGTAACATGACAGAGGGGCAGAAGGCAGCAAGGTAAGCCAGGGGGTGGACAAGCCTCTTTCTGAACCTTATATCTTATCCGGGCTGCCGGGATTAGGGCGGTGCCAAACCGATCACTGGACTGATTTAGTAATCACACACCCTTAATCCCAGCATCACACACTCTTTTTCAGCCACCTCTGAAAAAGTCCCACCTCTGACCACAAGAGACTTCGGGGGGACATCTAGGCACGAACCATAACACATAGGGTTTCACTAAGTTGTCCGGGCTTGCCTTGAACTTGCGATTCTCCTGCTTCAGCCTCCAGGATAGCTGTGTAAGCACTGGCCACTTCTCCCGGTGTGGTTTCTAGTTTTATGTCTTGCTTTGGGGAAGAAGGTGTCCAGTTTCTGTGAATCCTTTCAGGTGAGTAAAAGGGCCGGAGACAGGAGGGCAGCAGGGCAGAGAGAAACCTTGCTTCTGTCTCAGGTAGCTCCAAGTATGCAGCATGGGAACAGGACACTGGGGTCTTGCTGTCGCAGCTCACACACGTGTATACAGATACCAAAATATTGTCATTTTCCTCATGTTTGTAATATGTGTCTGGAAACTACACATTTTATGTATGGGGAGTTGATACCTTAGCGCTGCTGTCCTAGGGCTTCTACAATGAGGAACGACACACACACACACACACACACACACACACACACACACACACGAAACACCAAAGCTCAGTGGGAGACTGGACACTCGACCTGCGTCCTTGCTTGTGGGGACTGTGCTGAGCAGGCCTCTCGGAGTCGGTCCGGCCTCGTCCGCGCCTGGAATTCTGTCGCAGGCCAGCAGGCGGCGCTCGTGCTCTCCCGCGCCGCTGTCCTCGAACCTGGACTGAAGATAGTAACCCAATGGAGCTCAGAACTATAATTTTCAAACCTCCTATTCCACCACGAGGAAAACCTCTGAGGATTTTCTTCTGGGAAGAGCAATTAACCTAACCTCTTAGGAGGAGCGGCTGCATCGCTGAGCTTGCCTGGGAAAGTAAAATATCCTCCCAAGAGCCATCTAAAGGAGGGTGGAGAGAAACCACCGAGCAGTTTGTGGGAGGAGGAGGGTGCGGGCGGGGGCGGGGGCTGGAGCAGGAGACGCTTGGGTCTGAGGCCACCAAGTCCCCCCTGAGGGCTGAGGCTGGAAGGTGATGGAGAGAGGGCCACCGTGGGGTGGACCGGAGTCCCTCTGGGGTGGCAGAGAGATGCAGGGGAGACCTGGGAGAGGGGATGAGCTGAGCCGGAGGGCACAGCGTGCAGACCCCACAGCGCGGGGTCGCTGCAGGGCACCCACCCGGAGTCCTGCGTGAGGGACTGTGTGGCACAGTGCCCCTTAGGGATGAGGCTTGAGCTGCTCGGGTGCTGCGGGGTCTCCTGATCTGAAGAAGACACTTGGGTTTGTCAAAAGGCTGTGAGGAGGGCAGGGGAGGAAGAGAGGGGCACGGGACACAGAGAATTATCTGTCCCTGGTCTCAGTGGAAAGTGAAAACAGGCAAGTGTACAAGTGTGTGCACACACAAACACACACAACACAACCATAAGATCGTCAGTAACTGGAGCCAAGAGAAGCATCCCGGTAGCTAAGCCTGTGTGACCTTGGCCACATAAACCGTCCCCAGCTCAGTTTCTTCACTTGCAAAATGGGAACAGTATTAGCATGGACTTGTAAGTAGGACAGGTTTACTTTGGCTCACAGTTTCGGTGGGTTCAATCCATGGTCGTCGGGCTTTAAGGCAGAAATGGCACAGTGGAAAGGAATGGTAGAGGAAAGCTGCTTGCGTCATGGTGGCCAGGAAGTTGAGGGAGAGAAGGAAGAGGCCGGGACCGTAACACACCCTTCCAAGGCATGACCCACCTCTGCCCAGGCCCCACCTCCTAACAGCATTCATCCATGGATGCGTGAATCCGCCCACGGGTATGGCTCCCCTACGATCCAGGCTACTCAAAGCATGGTCCGAGGAGGGACCGTGTGGGGCAGCCACACTGGGGATGGTGTTAGAAATGCAGACCAGGCCCACCGACCTGGGACCTGCTTCACATTAACCTGACCAGCTGTTTGTCTGCATGTGAGAGAGTGAGGAACACGGCACTTGCTGTGCGACCCCCTGGGAGAGGGAGCCGTGTGCAGAAAGCTGGAGGGGGCTGGGAAGCCGTCATTGGCCGCCTCTGAATACGTCCACATGTGAGTTATTAACCAGCAATGTTTATTTAGGATGTTTCTCCCTCTGAAGTAAAACTTACACACAATAAAATACACACGTTAACTGTAACTTTGAGTTTTAACAAATGCCATCTACCAGTGTAACTCAGACTTTAATCCAGGTGGAAAACGTCATTCGCAACCCAGAAAGTTCCTTCATATCTCTTCCCAGTCAGTCCCTGGCACTGTCACTAGAGGCAATTGCTGTTCTGATTTTTTTCCATCCTAGATTATTTGGCTAGTTTTAGAACTCCATATAAATGGAATCATACACTAGATACTGGTGTGTAATGCAGCATAACTATATCTATGTGGTTCTGCACATCAGTAAACTGTTTCTTGCTGCTGAGTTGTATCCCACTGTGTAGCTACACCACACGTACTTACCCTCTAGGCTGTTCTGATTGTTGTTATTGTGAATAAAGCTGTTATGAACATTCCTGCATAAGTCTTTTTGTGAACATGTTTACATTATTAGATAAATATTGCTACGTCATGGGGTAGTTATTATGCTTAATTTTTGTTATTGTTGTTTCGTGGTACTGAGGATTGAACCCAGGGCTCTTTCCCTGAGCTACATCTCTGGCCCTTTCACACAACTTTTAAATTTTTGTGGGGGCTGGTGGTGCTGGGGATCAAACTCAGGGTCTTGTGCTTGGTAGGCAAGTGTTCTACCACTGAGCTAAGTCTTCAACCCCAATTTTTAAATTTTGAGACAGGGTCTAAATTGCTAAGTTGCCCAGACTGGGCTCAAACTTTTGATCATCCTGCCTCAGCCTTCCAGAGTGCTTAAATTACAAGTGTACACCACCATGCCTGACTGTTATGTTTAGTTTTATAAGAAACCATTAGAGGGCTGGGGATTTAGCTCAGTGGTAGAGTACTTGCCTTGCAAGCACAAGGGCCTGAATTCAATCCCCAGCACCCAAAATAAAGAAAGAAAGAAAGAAAGAAAGAAGGAAACCACTAGAACCTTTTCTAGAGTGGTTGTACCACTTTATACTTTTACCAGCTGTATTAGTCAGCTATGGCTGCTATATCAGAACACCACAGATGATGGTTTAACATGCTGATTTTTTTAAATGAAGAGACTTAAAGAGCACCAGATATTGGAAGAGGCTGTCTGATCTCTCACTGTCTGCATACTGGACCTGCCAAGGAAGAAAACAATTATGTGTATCTATAGTACCTTCCTTAAGTTTCCACTGACTAAACACATTGCAGGAAGAGAGGCTGAGGTCTGTCAACACACCTTGAAAGATTTGTCACACACCATTGTTTTCCACTCAGTCCCATTCAATATTCCCAAGAGAAACATTTACAAACCATTGTTCGTTCTGTGGGGTCAAACAAACTCTGTCCCCGGCCATTATATAGTCTCAAATTCATGGAGTTCCCCTAAAAATCATTTATAACCCTCCAAAATTGTCTACATCCCATATTCTCCTCCTCCCCTATGGAAATGGGGTGTTTAAAAAGGTTCTGAATCATGTTGGGCTGTGGGTAATTACGCTGTGTGATTGTCTTCAAGTATGCAGTAAATTTGTATACCTTCTCTCCTCCTATTTAATCTTTAGCAGTTTATTGCAATGAACCTTCAGAGAGCAGAGGGAAATTTCCTCTTGCCCCTACATTGGTGTTTATAGCTATAATTTCCTCCCTCAGCACTGTTTTCCCTGTATCTCATAAATTCTGCTGTGTCCTGTTTTCATTTTCTTATCTAAGTATTTTCTTTCCTGGAGATTTCTTCTTGATCCATTGGTTGCTTACGAGTGGGTTGTTAAATTTCCACAAACTTGTGAGTTGTCTAGCTTTATTTGTCACTTATTTCTAACATCATCCTATTGCGGCTGGAGGGTGGAAGGTGTATCTGCAGGAGATATATTTGCATGTGTTATCTTTTTA
>PVJO010035088.1:0-10251 GCA_004026905.1 Hystrix cristata | reverse complement strand
TGTATGTGGATAGCAGTCGACCTAGTTCCTCAGCCATGCTGGCGCTGCCCAGAGGGATCACGAACAAAGCTCCCATAGTGGCAGGGATGGAGTGCTCGCTCCGGCCTCACACATACCTGGTGACAGGAAGGGAGATTATATGGGTTCAGCAACGTGGACTTCCACTCACCAACACTGACCTAGACAAGAACCTACAGAATGACTGGTCTGCAGGCAGCAGTGACCGACACTGAGTCCCAGATATGACACCTCTCTCCAGGGTTATAAATCTGCAACACTGGGGCAGATGTTTATATCAGGAAAGCGGCAACCCTTGGAATGAAAGAGGAAGAAACGGGAAGTCACTTGCATTTGTGGAAGCTCCATTCTGATTAGAAGTGTGTTTTTTGCTTCTGTCACCTGTGGACATTATACTCATTTCTTCAACCTTCCAACACATGCTCTCAGCAGCAAATCTCCAGGAACCTTGAAAGCTTCTATCTTCACTGGAATAAACACTTAAACTGGGCATGTATTTGCCTTCACTTCATGTAACTCTTCATCCCAAACTACCTTTTTATGAACTTATATAATGCCTCTTTCACCATTTTGGTATCCACGCGGCATGGCTTTTCGAGAATATTTCTTGTCCAAAGTAGTGCAATGATCACCACATGCTCAGTGAATTCACTGGTCTTTCTACATTCCACATCATCCAGCAGCAGCTGAACTGACAGAACACTGGAGTGACCTTTTAGAGTTGCAATTACAGCAGCAGGTAGGTGGCAACACCAAGCAGAGCAGAGACAAGATTCTCTAGGAGGCTACATATGCTCTTTTTTTTTTTCTACATATGCTCTGAATTAGGGTGTGATATAAGGTATTGTTTCTTCTGTACTCAAGCCTCATAGGTCCAAGAATCAAGGAGTAGAAAATGGGAATGGACACCTCTAGTGACCCATTTTAAGGTGTTTGCTTCTTGTTCCCATGACCTTATACTCTGATCACCTAGAAGTCTTCATTATAGAGAGGGAAGGCTTCTATTGCAAAGCACAAAAATGATTCATTAAACTTGTAGCTAAGACTTCCCTTGACCATTTTGTGATCCTCATCTCCACATACCTCTGACTCAACAAGCTAAAAAGGAATTATGGTGTTGGTGGGGATGATAAGAGACCAGAGGACTTCCACAGTGGTAAAAGAAAGTAAAAGTCTAAACAAAATCCATTCATGTATCTCCTAATATTAACATGTCCTACCACTGAAGTGAATAGGAAACTACAGCAACTCAATCTAGCCAGGATGCCAAATGGCCTAAAAAAGTTCAGGAAAAAACTTATGGATTACACCACCAAGTAAACAACAAAGACCCACTGAGGCACTCGCCGAAGGTCAAGGAAATACAGAAAAGGTAGTAAAAGAAAAATACCTGCTTTGATGACAAAACCAGTTACAAAAATGAGGATTGCAATTGTCAAGTTTATTTTCTGCTTATTTTCTTGTGCATCTATACATGTATATTAAGGAGGTAGCTTTATTTTCTTTCTTAGTAACATAGCCTTGAATGAATTAATATTAGTATTTAAGTATTGTTTAATCTAAATTATGATATTTAAATTGTAAAATGTCAGAAGAAAAGTAAATACACTGTGAGACAAACTTTCACTTTTATTCTGGTGAGGTTAATGGTACATTTAATTTGTATGCAAGATAGTTGTATCATGTTAAGCAGAACTATTTGGGTGCTGTTGTACTTGAAGATTAAATATGATTTTAGGAGCTGTATCTAATTATGAGCTGACAAGGGGTGGATTGTAATTGGAAGTTATGATACACTAATGAATGAATGAAAAAGGCTCAGGAGATTAGCAGAGTACAATTCTGGGTGTGTCTGGGAGTGTTTTCTGAGGTAATTGCCAGGTAGGCCAGTAAACTGGGAAAGGAGGACTGATTCTAATTTTGGTGACACCAACCCAGAGGCTTAAAACCCAGATGGAACAAATGGGAAAAATGAGCTCATCTGCATTTTTTGGAAGCTCCACTTTGCTGGAGTTGGTACAGCCTTTGCTTCTGCTGCCTGTGAATATCAAACTTCAGTTAGTTCAGCCTTACAATGCAAGCTCATACAAATGAATTTCTACGGACCTTCCAGGACTTCAGTCATGTTTCTTAATCCTCTCGTTCTGTGGATTATAGTTTCTTAGACTGAGCATCTAAAGGATCCGCTACCTCTCCAGTGAGCTCACGGTTATTTCATTCTTCTTCAAACTTAAAGTCCTCAGTTAATACATCAAGACCCAAACTTTTCTTAGCTGGCAGCTTTTTTCTACTGCCTAGATCCATTGACTGTTATGAGTCAATTCAAAGTTTTTATATATTCTTAGTTTGTTTTTAAGTCAAATTTGTCTAGGAAGTTAGCTATTTCTCCCAAATTCTTCAATTTATTGGAATAACACTTTTCAAAATAGTTTCTAATAATCCTATGGATTTCACTGTTGTCTATTATAATTTTGTCTTTTTCATTTCTAGTTCTAGAGATGTGCATCCTTTTTTATTTTTCTTTTGGTAAATTTGATTAACTGATTCTGAACCCCATGTATCCATTCAAAGACAAATTGATCAATTGATCATTTGTATTTTTGTATCCCCAATTTCATCTATTTACACTGTGGTCTTCATAATTTCTTCCCTTATACAAATTTTGAATTTGGATTGTGCTTAGGTTTTTAGGTCATCAGATGCATTATTAGGTAATTTATGATTGCTCAGCTTTTGCAGTGTAGTCATTCACAGACAAAAATCTTCTCAGATAAAACTGCATTTGTGGTGTCCTGTGGATGTTTATAGTATTTCCAATATCATTGGATTAGAGGAAATTTGTAACTCCTTCCCTGATTTCTTCAGTTACCTATTGGTCACTTAAGAGTATCATTCAATCTTCATATGCTTATGGAGTTTCTGGAATTACTTGGTTTTAATTTTATTTTATTGATTGATGTGTGTAGTACACAATGTTCACATTCCTTGTGGAAAGTTGGTACAAGTACACAACACATTTTAATTTCTTCTTTACCCACTATTTCTCCCATCCCCCATCCATGCATACTTTTATCTGCATGCTTTTTTCACTTTTTATTTTGCTGTTGAATTCTAGTTTAATTCAGTTGTAATGTGATAAATACATATGAGATTATTTCATTTTTTGTATTTCTTCAGACTTAACAAATGTTCTAAAATATTGTCTCTTTTTGAGAGGTTTCTTGGAAATAGCGAAAAGGTGGATTCTACTGATGGTGGATAAAATACTGTATAAATATCGATTAAGTGCACTTGATCTATACAGTAGTTTAATTCCAATGTTTCTCTGTGAAATTTTTCTGTTTATCCTCTTTGTTGTGATAACAAGGTGTGGAATTAGCTCCTTTATACTTGTTTTTGCATCCACCTGTTCTTTTCTTCCAACTCCTGTTTGTTTTATGAAGTTACATGTAATAACATGCAGAGTGTATGTATTTACAATTATTATCTCCTCTTGATGCCTTGTTCCTTTTATCAATATGCAGGTACCTACTTTGTTGTATCTGAACACTTTTGCGTGAAGTCTACTTTTACTACACGAGGTATTCCTACTTGCTTTCAGGAGCCAGATGTTTAGAGTATCATTTTCCATCCTTTCATTTTCAGTCTTCGCACGCCATTTCAGACCTGGTGTGTTTCTTATAAACAACATGTGGACAAGTTTGATTTTTGACCCAATCTGCCAAATTGTATCTCCAAAAATTGGAAAGTTAAGACCATTTACATTGTGTTATTATTGAAAGTTACATGAGAGTTTCTATCATTTTGCTGTTTTTCTGATGTTTGATTTCTTTCTATTACTTATTCATTTATTGCTCTCCCAATGTGCTTTAATCATTCCCCTTTATGTACTTATTTATCTTGTTGATTCTCTTCACTATTTTCTGGTATGGTGGTCATAAAATTTTCTAATTCATAATTATAAAGGACATTCTATATTTTGGCTTCAATTTTGAAGGCTATATTTGCACTATGCAATATTTCATTTCTCATGTCTTGAGCACTTTTATTCTAAAGGCTCCCAGCATTAGAGTTTTCTGTGGAGCAATTTGCTGTCATTTTGATCTGTTAGTCTGTTAGTCTTAGAAGTGATTTGGCAATTCTCTGTAATCTAATGTCATGCTTAGTTAAGATTTGCCTTTACATGAGAAACTAGTAAGCCCAAACCAATATTTCATTCCTGGAGAGATTGCAGAGATTAGTGCTACCAAGAAGGACTTGAAAAAGGCAGGAATGATGTTTTCCACCACAGTCCCGTTTAATTCTCCTCTTTGACTTGTGCAGAAGATGGATGGGACGTGGAAAATAGTGGTGGATTACCATGAACTCAATAAAGTGATGACTCCAACTTCAGTTCCTGTACACATCAAGTTTCCTTTCTTGAGCAGATTGACATGTCTCCTGGTATCTGGTATGCAGCTTCTGATTTGGAAAATGCTTTCTTCATACCAGTTCAGAAGGCACACCTGAAAAAATTTGCTTTCAACAGACAAGGCCACCAATACACCTTCACTGTCCTACCACAAGGTCATACTAACTCTCTGGCTCACTGTCACAACTTACCTTGATCCCCTTTCTCTCTTAGAAGGTGCCACATGAGTCTATTACCCTGATGGTATGATGATTGGGCCAAGTGACCGGCAGGCAGCAACCACTCTGGGAATGTTAGCAAAACATTTGCAAGCCAAAGGATGGAAAACAAATCCAACTAAAATTTAAGATCCCTCTACCTGAGTCAAATTTCTAGAAGTCCAGTGGTGTGGGGGCATGTAGAGACATTCTTTGTAAGGTGAAAGATCAGTTGTTGATCTGGCTTCCTCTACAACCCAAGAAGAGGCACAATGTCTACTGGGGTTCTTTGGATTGGGGAGGCTGCACATTCCTTACTTAGGTGCCTTGCTCAGGCCCATTTACTGAGTGACTCAGAAAGCTGCTAGTTCCGAGAAAAGGAGAAGGCTCTGCAACAAGTCCAGGATGTTGTGTGGGCTGTTCTGTGATTGTATCCATACGATCTAGCAGATCTGATACTCGAAGTTTCAGTGGCAGACAGAGATGATGTTTGGCATCTCTGACAGGCCCCCATATTTGAATCACAACAGAGGCCTTTCAGATTTTTGAATTGCGCTCTGCCATCATGTGGAGACTATGCTTCGCTTGAAAAGCAGCTACTGGGCCCTAGTGGAAAATGAACACTTGACGAAGGGCCACCAGGTTACAAAGTAACCTGAGCTGCCCACCACGAGCTGTTTTATCCGATCCGCCAAGTCATAAACTTGGCTGAAGATGTCAGCAGTTCATCATGCAATGGAAATGGAATATACCTGATTGAGCCAGACCAAGTCCAGAGGGCACAAGTAATTTAGATGAAGAAATTGCCCTTGTCTCCTACTGCTGTTATATTGCCTTCTGTTTGCCAACATGCACCTGTGGCCTCACAGGGTGTACCACATAATCAGTTGACAGATGAAGAGAAGGCTAGGTTTTGGTTGATGGATGGTTGTGCCCATTATGCAGGCACAAAGTGCAAGCAGATAGCCACAGTACTACAGCCCCTTTTTAGGATATCCCCAAAGGACAATGGTGAAGGGAAATCTTCACAGTGGGGAGGACCATGAAGAGTGCACCTGGTAGTATATTTTGCTTGGAAGAAAAAATGGCCAGATATGTGACTATTTAATGATTCACGGACTGTAGCCAATGGTCTGGCTGGATGGTCAGGAAATTAGAAGGAACATGACTGGAAAATTGGTTACGAAGATATCTGGGGAAGAGGTATGTGGATAGACCCCTCCATATGGGCAAAGGATGGAAAGATATCTATGTCCCGTGCAAGCACTCACCAAAAGGGACCTCAACAGAAGAGGACTTTAAGAAGTAAATGGATAGGATGACTCATTTTGTGGGTAAGAGTCAACCTTTTTCATCAGGCACCCTTATCATTAACCAATGGGCTCATGAGCAAAGTGGCCATCGTGGCAGAGATGGAGGTTAGGCATGGGCTTGGCAACATGGACACACACTTACCAAGGCCAATATTCGAGCAGCAGAAATCAACACTGAGTCATCAATGTGGCACCATTCCCTGGGATGAGCAGCCTGTGACCTGCTGGCAGGCTGATTATATTGGACTACTTCCATCATGGAAAGGGCAGCGCTTTGTCCTTAGTGGCATAGACACTTATTCTGTGTATGGATTTGGCTTCTCTGCGTGTAATGCTTCTGCTGAAACCACCATCCATGGACTTACAGAATGCTTTGTTATCTGTCATGGTATTCCACACAGCATTGCTTCTGATCAACATTTTACTTCCAAAGAAGTGGGGCAGTGGGCTCATGCTCATGGAATTCACTCATCTTATAGTGTTCATCACCATCCAGAAGCAGCTGAACTGGTACAGAGGTGAAATGGTCCTTTGAAGATGCAGTTACAGATCTAGGTGAGTGGCAGTACCTTGCAGGGCTGGGGCAAGGTTCTTCAAAAGGCTGTATGTGATTTTAGTGAGCATCCACTATAAGATACTATGTCTCCCTCATTGTCAGCATTCACAGATCCAGGAATCAAGAGGTGCAAGGAAGAATGGTACTGCTCTCTGTTACCCTAGTGACCAATTAGCAAAATTTTTGCTTTCTGTTCCTGACACCTAATAATCACTGACTGACATACCAGTTCATTAACCAGTTTTAAGGAGTTTTATGCCATAAATTATGTTACTTCATTTTAAATCATTTCCTGTGATTCAGTAGCTTCATGTAGGCCAAGATGTCTGAAGTTATTTACTTGGAATACACCGAGGATCTCGTGCATAATTAGTTCAGTCCTATTCTTTTTCTTTTGATTCTAAGTGTCCCAGCACGTCCATCCTGTCTCCTACTACAGAAGTTCTTTCTTCTGATTGATCCTGCCTAATGCCTAGATGTTCAGTTAAGTTTTTAAATTTGACGTATTGAAGGTTTCATTTCAAGAATTCTACTTGGTTCTTTTTCATAACTTCTCTTTATTGAAGTGATGTTTTCATACCTTGCATGGTCTTCCTTATTTCAATCTGCTGCTTATTTGTCAGTTCTTCAATGTCATTGGTCATTTCAACTGTCACTTTTTAAAGTCCCTTGTCTGGAATTTAATCAGCAACTGCATCTGTGGACCAGCTTCTGGGGAGTCAGTTATTTGGCATGGGGGGTTCTTACCTTGTTTCTCATTTTTGTTGTGATGTTGTATGATGATTCTAGAATGGTTGGGTAGAACTTTTCTTCTGCTGTCATGTGGTGTACTTTTTTGGGTCTTTCTCCTTATGGTGTGTTCTGTCTTGTTTCTGTATGACATTTTCTACTTCTCCACTCTGAATGCTAAGTTCAGCTCCCAAGACTCCTCAGAGAGTACAGAAAAACTGCCACTAAGAGCAACACGTCTAAACTAAGCATAGATTATCTCATACTTAAGAACCTGATGGGAATTTTCTCTAGTATTTAATTCAGGAGAAGTCATGGGGCTAAAAATTAAGGAACAATGATATTTAGAGCATTTTAAGTGGATAAATGGAAAACATGAAGCAATAGCAGACCAAAGAATGGGGAAAAAAGAAAATCAGAGTGAAAATAATACCATAATAAAAGTAAAAGAAAAATGAAAGTGGGTAGAGAGACAGAAGGAGGTGTGTGGAGGGAAGTAAAGAGGACAGAATAGAATGGAACACAAAGTGGAGGTAAAGGAGGAGAAAAGGAAATTGTATCCAATCGTTTCTCAGTCAAACAAATTTTAGATATAGCTGAGGAGAAAACGTGAGTGTAGAAATGTGTGTTATATCAACGTGTGGTGCTGTGGAGTGAAAGTGAAAAAGCAATACTCACAGCCACACCCACATGGGCATATATACAAGGACCAGCCTTTTCGCACAAAGTACAGCACCAATAAAGGGACTAGAATTAAAATCATAACAGAAAACGGAAAGAGAAGAAAGGCGATTTTCCCAGTCTGCTGATTGGGACGAGCGTGTCTGGGCAGTTCTTCTCGGGCACTGCGCTTCGCCAGCCTTGCTCATGTGCCTCTTGTGTTCTCAGGTCAGTGGCGGTGAATGTACTCTGCTCTCTCAGGGACTCGCAGCCTGTAGCCTACAGCCAGCTCTGACCATGAAGGGAGATTCACCTTGTCCTTTCTCCATCTCTGGAACTTCTGCCTCCCATGTCTCAGCCGCCCAGAGTCCCACAGTTTTGGTGGCATGCAGGGTTGTGGAGGAGACTGGCTCAGCTCATGCGGGAAGTGTCCCTCCTCCCCGAGTACTCACAGGTCCGAGGTGCTCTGGTCCTCTGAGTTTCTTTCTCGCTCTTGCTTCCCCTGTGCCCAAAGACAGAGTCAAGACTGTTAGATTCATTGCTCACCACCTGTAGCCTGGACTCACTTTCTTGACACTGTCTGGTCTGTGGTTCTCTCAGGCTGTTTTGCTGGGAAACGAAAGGTTGAGTGCAGACCTCTAAGACCATCACACTCGACCTGTGGCCCTCACCTCTACCAGCACCCTCCAAGTTTCAGACTGGTCTGCAGCTCCCAAAGCATCATGACTGGTGACATCCTCTTATCAATGTCTCTGATTCAGCATGTATCGATTGGACAGAAACTTCTAGCAGTGAAGATACTGGGACTGGGGTGAGCACCACGCTGCACTGCACCTGCCCGTCCTCGGCTTCCCCTTAATGCTGTTATGCACTTCACAAAACAGCTGTCTCCACAACTGCAGGAAGTGCAGAGCTCATGAACAGGGAAGCACTTTCTTGCTGTTACCTCAGACTCCAGGCCGGGTCCCAGTGAAGGGAGCCACATGTCCAGGACAGCACTGTAGGCCACGGCACATGGGGCTAAGTCCCAGCTGCAGCCACATCCCTGACTCCTTCCTGTGAAAGTCTGCACGTGTTTCACAAAGTGACATGGTCTGTGGTCTGGGCTGGGAGCAGCAGCTCTGTTGGATGACAACTGTCCTTTTTATTCTAGCTTTCCTTCTCTTCCTAGTTCGTTAGTTCGTTATCCCACTCAAGGTGGATTCCAGAGCTGGGTGTCTTTACCACCTCTGAGCCATGCGCTAACTGACCCTGATTCATACATGAAAGAAACCTCTAGAGTGCTGCTTATTCTGTACTGCAATGTTCCAGGCCACCTAACTATTGTTTTAAATATCAGACCTCTTTCAGAAAGGGACTCAAGGGTCAGTAAGAATAAATGACAGGTCTAGATCAGGGCTGTTGCCCCATAGCATTATTTAAGAGAACAAACTTTCTAAGTTTTGAGGTGACAGAAACGATCTGTTTTTATTGTGTTGGTGACTACACTACATAGTTTTAAGAACTCATTCACATGGAAACTTAAAATGGGTGGAATGTATTATATATGATGCATAAGACATGCCACATATAGGACCCCAATAACCTCAATAAATGTAAACATTATATACCATAAACATAGTTAAGATGGATAATATCATTAAGAATTCAAATGAGGGAAGAAAAATAAGAGAAAGAGGGAGGAAGGAGGGCCGAGGAAGGAGATTAAAAAAGGAAGCAATGGGGTTGGGAATTTAGCTCAAGTGGTAGAGTGCTTGTCTAGCAAATGCAGGGCCCTGACTTCAATCCCTAGCATGCCCCTCCCAAAAAGGAAGCAAGATGTATTATGTACAGGTGCCCACTCCCCAACATGATTGAAAGATGGATGTACTGCCAACATGTACTAATGAAAAAAGAAAAGATTCAACTATTAGTGATTGGAAGTTTAGTGAGGAACAGACTATTGTATCATCTCCAAATACCTCCTACAGGTATATTTATTACAGAAGAAAGATATTAATATTCTAATGGTTACCTATAGCCTTTCAACCAACAGATGGTGGTAATGCATATGACTTTAGCCAAGAAATTCAAGCACTTCAAAAGTGATAAGACCCAAAAGGAGCCCCACTACATTGCCTTGGGAAGGACACAGTTTTCTCCTTTGGAGAAAAATCAGAGCATAGCAGAGAAACTTGTTTTCTGAAATAATTGCCCAAACTCCAAAAGCATCACAGCTGTGAAAGTTCAAAAAGGCTAATCTGTGATTCCCGATTAAAGGTGGCTGAAGAAATCTCATGATAAAATGCAGTCTGTGATTTGTAATCAAATTAGTATATGGACAAAATGATATTTGAATACGGCATGCAGCTAATTTTGTTATCAGTG
>PVJO010035087.1:0-10252 GCA_004026905.1 Hystrix cristata | reverse complement strand
AGGTGCTCAGAAATGTTTGCTGAATGAATGCACTTACAATTAAGCCCCAGCACGACATATGGCCAACTGCCCCCCACATAATACACTGGGCTTCGCCTCTACTCTTCACTGTCTGTGCCCTTTCCTCTGCCAGGACTCCCTTGTCCCTCCATTGCACGTCCAGCTGCAGAAAGCTCAGGTGTGTTACAAAGGCTGCCCTGATGGGAAACACTTATTTTTCATCCTAATTGGAGGTGACCTTTCCATCTTCTCACCGACAGCACTATGGAAGCAGGAGGGACGGAAAAAAATGCCAAAAACATGTTACTCGTCATGAAGATTCTTACTCGAAGGTAAGAAGGGGTGTTTTAAACTATTTTCCTTTTCCTTTCTTTTTGGGGGGAGAAGGAGAGGGCAAGTTCTGTATTCTGTTTCAAGGCTTACAGTGGGCACTAACCAGCTGCCTTTGGTGCTGATGGTCAGAGCTCCACCAAACGCCAAGGATGGGCTAACTAGACTGGGTAATCAAACTTCAGATTCAGCCTGAAGGTTTCTCCAAAATGTCAACTTCTTAGTGTGAAAGGTAAAAAAAAAGTGTTTCTGAGTGAAATGAAGAATACCCCTGGGTCTTAGCTGCATGCTAAACTTTTCTGCTGTCCCACAGCAGGGCATCTGTCCACCCAAACAAATTCCAGGGATTAAACTTAGAGAAGCCAACCACTGGCTTGCATGTGCGTGTCTACATGTACCTGTGTGTAAGCACACATCTTATATGCCCCTGATTCATACAGCATCAGAATGACACACTCACCACTGAATGGCCTTTTCTCAAAAACAGAGGTGAAATTCACATAACATAATGAACCATTTGAAAGTACATAGGTCAGTGGTATTTAGAATATTCACAACGTTGTACGACCACCCACCCTGTCTAGTTTCAAAATCTTTCTACCACCCCAGAAGAACAACCCATACTCTGTAAATCATCATTCTCCACCTCTCTCACCCCAGCCCCTGGCAATCTCTAATCTGCTTTCTGTCCCCATCAAGTTGCCTATTCTGGATATTTCATATAAAAAGAATAGAAAAAGACTTTTAAAAATCATTTGAAATACTATGTGGTAACTCTGAATGTAAACAAAGTAAAAATCTGGGATCTGTGGTCTAAAACAATGTTCTGGAGTTCTGATTTCACAAGGACTCTCAGACTGACATTGGCTTACTGCCTAACGGACAAAATCACTTAAAAAAAATAGAAAGGACATTTTAATACAAAAAGGACAACAAGAATAAAATACAGTCTTGGATATCGAACAAATTTAGCTCTTGCTTTTGCCTTGGGCAGGTCAAAGTCCTGTCCCTGAGCAGCATGATACTGGGAGACCACCGATTTGTAACCAATGAACCAAGTGCCTGTGCTCACTGGGCAAGGCCTCAACCCGCCTAAAAGACAACAGGAACAAAGCAGATTTCATCCTGCAAGAGTCAGACTGAGGAGACCCAAGTCCACTTCCAAAACCAACAGAAAAAGACGGCCGCTTTGCAAGAGAAACCTGTACCTGTGAGCCAGTTCACACCATTCTGTCCCACACACGGGCACAGACGTGCACCAGCACCCTGCTCCAGCTCTGCGGGGGCCTGTGGTCTGCAAGTGCTCAGGAAACAGCCTTTACAAACAGAGGACCCTGATGGGTAGGATTCTCGGTGTCCTTTCATGCTGAGTATACCCTCTCGGGGGCGGGGCAGGGGGGGAGCTGCAGGATTACATGCTACACTTGCCGGAATATCAGCTTCCCATGCTGTTAAACAAGTTAAAACGTTTTATACTGAACTGTAAATTTACAAAACAATATCAAATCCACATCGCTTCCTATGACAAAGACCTTTAGGCTTCAGAAACTTAAACATCTGGAGGTTCCTGGGAGGCCATCTCAGGTGGTAGGCTCCCTCAGAGGCACTTCTGGGGAGGGGCAGCAACTCTATCCTCATCCATCTCACCTGGCCCAGGGAGGGCTCTGCAACAGAAGAAAGCCACCAAGTGCTGACGAGCTGATCCTAAAATTCACACAGAAACACAAGGGACCCCAAACATCAAACAATCTTGAAGAAAGGAGGACAAAGTTAGAGGACTCACACTTCCTAATTTTAAAGGTTAAAACAAAGCTACAGGGTCAAGGCAGTGTGGTACAGACATAATGACAGACTGAGAGACCAGTGGAATAGGACTGGGAAAGAAACCCTCTCATTCAGGGTCCGCTGGTACTTGACAAGTGTGCGAAGTTCATTCAAGGGGGTAGAGAACAGTTTTCCCAATGACTGGTGCTGCAAAAATAGAATATCCACATGCACATGCAATGAAGTTGGAATCTCATCTCACACCATTCCCAAGGTCTAAATAGAAATTGATCAGTGACCTAAATGTAAGCAAAAAAATTTACCAAGCATATACGTGGTAAGGGACTGGTACCCAGCGCAGATCAGGCCGAAGTAATGATCGCCACCTCTGAGTGCACCCTCAGGGCTGCTCTGGACTTCACCCGTGTTCGGTCAGTTCCCTTGTCATTCTTCAAGTTTACCGTTTACTGTTCCATCCTCAGTTCTCTCCTTTCTTACACTACCAGGAAAGCCAAGGCCACAAGGCGCTACCTTCCCCAACTTCCTTCTCAAATTCCCCTTCCTGCTCCACAAACTTCTGACACTCTTCTCTGCAGAAGATGACATGGGATGTCCTGACTTTCAGCAGAGCTGGTTTGGACGGCCTTACCATTCACCTGAAAAAATTAACAGGGCTGGCCATTCAGCGAGAAAGCCTGGAATACAGCAAAACTGGCTTGTTCAACTAAACAAAACACAAAAATGAAAGGCTGGCTAATCCAGGACAGTACCATCTGAATGATCCACACCAGTCACCTGCATTCTTGGGCTCTGTCGTGTTCATGAATCACAGTGTGCTCTGCAGTCAGGCTGGCAGAGCTGGGTGCACATACTCTGTGATAAGAATGAGGAAAGTGAACTTCTGGCCAAGTGTCAAACCCAAATCCATGACTCTGGCCTTTGAATACTATGTGTTAGCCAGTTAATTGTCTAAAATCACAGCATTACCTTCAAAGACCAGGAAGATGGCAATGCCGTGGCTTAATAATCAACATACTTCCCCCGCTTTAAATATTATGCCTCCTTTTCCTTTTACTGTGGTACTGGGGACTAAAGTCAGGGCCTCGCACACACAAAGCAAGTTTTCTTCTACATTCCCGGCCCTATGCCTTCATTTAACTCTTTTGAACATGCATGCACAAATACACGTACATGAACAGTGCAAATCCTCATACCCACCCAACCAAAAGTATTACTTTCAGTTTCTTCTGTATCTCTGCATTTCCGGTGGACCCATAACAAATGTATTCTCAGCCTGTCCTCCGTGGCAGTGACAGCGTGGCATGCCACACCCCTGCACTGCATCCTGCCTCTACTGACAGCTCTCTGCTGCTCTCCTGTTATCAGCTTATAAAGGGTTTCCTGATTTCTCTCACTACATGGCCACAGGCATTCCCAGTGCACTGAATCCCCACTTACCCCCCAACTACGTTATGGGACCACCACTTGGCTTCTCAAACTTCAGCTAAGCAGAGCTGCCCTCTTCCATGTGCCCCTTGACTCTGTCACTGACAAGCAGCCACAGCACCTGTTACACAACCGATTCTGGCATAGAGCAGAGGGGCAAGCACCATGCTGGTAATTTCCAAATGCTCACCTAATGAATGATGTAAAGCTTTAGGTGGCCATGGGGAAAGACGCAATTCAACTTCGTTCTCTTTTCTGCACTAGGTATATCCCATACAGTTTTCCTTCCATCTGAAATGAGCTCAGTTACCTAAAAGGTTTTAATCTGAATTTCAACCTCCTTTGACCCAACAAAGGCCATGGAGTTGCCACAAGACCAATGCTGAAATCCACACAGCACACACACACAATACTTAAGCAGGGAAAAAGGAAACGTGCAGAGCTTTATTAATATCAGGAACGTGAAGTCGCCAGTTTTTTTTTTTTTTATCATGACATAAACATCATCTCATTGTAAGTATCAAGGAATATTTCTGCCTTACTGTTGTCTCTCCTTAGACAAATGGCTAAACTAAAACAGAACCAATTTTTACAGAAAAGGTGCTTTTCTGTTCTACCCAAGAGCTTCATATTGCATCACTGCCAAGAGAAAAACACACTGAATTTTGTACTAGATTCTAAGAATTACTCCCTACACCTCCACCAGCAGTAAGTTCACGTTCATCGCTGAAATACTCTCACCAGCTATGATTAAAATGCAGCTGGAAGGTGAGTCTCATGGGACATGTGAGAGCTTTAACTTTCGTGGAAGACAAGTCACAGGAGCTCTGAAGCCAGACTAAGGCACAAGTAGACAATTCAAGTCACGTTGAGCTGATTTCACCCGTGGCCACAAACCCCCAAGGAAGAGCCTTACCTTCGTGACCCAGAATCTGCATCTCTTGTTTTTCTAGATGACACCATAAGATCAACTAACCTGGTTTCAGCAGCACTGCACTCTACACCAAGGTAAAAGCAGTGAGCAGAAAGAGCTGCACGCACAGATGCTGTGATAAAGGAACCTGCAACAGCAGCTTCACATGCACGTCCAGAGTGGCCGTGAGCCCAGAACTGTGAGTCAGAAAACCCGACTGCTCGTCGGGTCTCTGTCACCAACTCCTCTGGGACCTCAGGCAACTTGGGGAACCTTTCCACTTTGGTCTCCACAACTGTAAAAATGGGGCTAATAATACCTGTTTACTACCTTACAGGAAAGAGGGCGACGGTTAATGAACACTTGCAAGAAGCTTTGAAGATTAAAAAGGTTCCTGGGTGCTAATGACAAACAATAACAGTCTACCATTCTCATTTGGGAGCCACAGACAGTGTACTGAATTGCTCCCAGTAAACTGGTCTTCCAGAATTTTTACCTCGGAAGGGATGAAGGACGGTGATGCTTGGAAAACCGGACAACAGCAAAGAACCCTGAGGCTGGTGGCTGATGCTGTAACTGCCTAGGCTCCAAGGCAGGGCTAACTGGATAAATATTTATACTAGGCAGCTGTCTAGTTACTATGGATGCTGCAGTTAAGGTTATTAACTTGGCCGACAAGTTCCTGCTTCCTGCCAAAGAATTCTTTGCTGAACATGCTTCTTAAACTTATTTTTTAACATTTAAATATAAAGTGTACTGCTTAAAATTATTTTGGGGGCTCCAAGCTTAGATTACCTTTCACTTAATGGCTCTTCTCTTTTTGTTAAAAACAAAAGGTGAGAAGATTCAAATAAGCAAAAGGCTAGTCCAAATAAGGGTGTAGGAATTAAGTGGGTTTTGGTAGTTGACATTTGGCTTTACATAAACACATGTGTGCACATACATGAACACCACTCTGAAAGATATTTTTCTAACTTAGGTAGGCAGGACAATCTGTACTCACTTAATTGGATAATGATAATGAAATGCAAAATTCAACATCAGTATTTTGAAAGCTGACATTTAAATGATGCACAAAACTCACAAGTAAAAAAATGCAGATTCAGATCCATCAATATCTCTGTATTTGAATAAGAAGTTTGCCTGTTTTACAAAAGGTCAGTTTCAACACCTCAGAATACCTCATTTCTAGATGAGATGCCTCATGTGGAGAGTACATGAGATAAAATAAGAATGGGGTCCTTAAGGAGAGAAGTACAGAGAAAGGAAGCTAAGTAAAAAAAAAAAAAAAGTCAGAATATAAATTTAACTTTGATTTAAAGTATAAATTTAAGTTAACTATTGTTAAAGAGTAATAAAAACACTTTTCAGCATAATGCCATTTGTGACATTTTTGTAAAGAAAAACAGTATCTGGATTTGTTAGCTTTTTTGAAAAAATTTGGTTGGACAGCCACTCAAGTTTTCTCCTGGCAAGGCCTTTCTCTTAACTAAGGATGAAATAAGAGGAACTTTTGTCATTCTTATTCTGTGTTTCTTGTCCTCAGGGACACCAGACTGAAATGTCAATCTAAGCTCCTTTCTTTCAATCTTCTTAAAAGTGAGGATAATCGAATGCGTTTTGAAACGGGACCCACTTGGAGCTCCGGGAGGGTAAGGGCTGCGGAGTCCCAGGCCCCAGCTTGGCTCTGACAGTGCTGGGTTTCTGGGTGCTCTGGTCTAGTAACTGGAGGAAGTGATGTGTGTGTTGGGGAGGGTAAGGCAGTGAGCCAATCTCAAAGTTTTCTACCCCTAGTAAAATACTTTTAAAAGGGTCACCGATGGTCTCTCAAGTAAAATGCTCCTCAGAACCAGGTCTGAAGAACTGACATAAAAATCCACATGAAGGCCTCTGTGCTGAAGTTAGCACGGCGAAGTTTCGCTTTGGCCTTGTCATTTCTGACAACTGTGAAACTGTGCAGAGCACTGTGTGTGTGCCGTGGGAGAGCCGTGAGGACTGGCACACTCACCTGCCCCTTCCAGATGCCTACCTATTCGGAAAGTTTAAGCCACATTCCCAGAAAGGCTCGGGAGACCACACAAGCCCTCATGCCACGACAGACTCCAGCCCGGGACCGGTGGGGAGAGGGACAACACTGCAGAGCATCACCCAGCTGCCCAGGGAGCTACCAGCACACCCGACACTTACAAAAGATTTCACTTTCTTAAATTGGTCTCCTGTCAAAATTTTTTCCCTTAAGAAATGAAGGAACAAAAGCTATCATATACTTTCTGTGAATAAATAACACACACAGAGAAAATGACACACAGCAAGTTCTAAACAACAGTCACTTTGAGATGTAGGGGAAAGCAGGAGACAGTATGCAGGATGAGGTCAGGAGAAATTTAGTTTGATGTACTTTTTGTTGTAATTAAGAAAGAAAAATGTAAAGGTGGCTGTGATCACATAGAAGATTGAGAATAGATTTGAAAAAGACAAAAGGAAACTTAGGAGGGCAGAAAGGGAAGTTTTGGGTCAGTGGACCCTGGGTGTCACCTCACAGGGCCCAAGGGACCCATTTACTGATTAGCAGACTACTCAGCTCACTGTGGGGTTTTTGTTTATTTTTGCTTTTGTTTTGTTTTGAGAAGAAGAGAGAAAACACCAAGGCTTAGTAAACACTGGGTTGGGGCTACTTCCAGCCAGTGCTAGAGAGGTTGCCTGGACTAAGGGCTTTTCACTTCTGTGGTGTTTATATTCTTACAAGGATGAGGACTACAATATTACAACTGAAAACAGAAAGAGCGTTGATTTGGTGGGTTATACTTCCTTATACTGGCCATATTAGAAAAATTTTAGAAATATCTGCTTTATTAACTCTTAATAGCAATAGGTCCACTTCTTGTTAAATAACACCTTTACGAAAATAACTTTTAAAAGAGGAAATGACAGTTTTACATTTTTGTATATATCTTTAACATGTGACTTAACAAAAGACAGATTTGCACACTCGCCTCTGGATTCCATCTGCCGGGAGGCACTGTTTTGGCAGAAGTGAAAATTAAAACAAACAAGAACGACATGGGCTCAGAGACCTGTTCAGCTGAAAAAGGGAGCTACTTCCATGACTTTCAAAAATTTTCAGTTATTCTTTGATCTTATACTCAAAGTGGACAAGCGATAGTGTCTCTAGACCAGTGTGATATGGAACCTGAAACCACACTGGTGAACTCTTCGGTCACAATAACGCCCAATGGTGTGCATGGCCCTTCTGCCCAGGTGCACTTCGTGGTGCAGCCTCTGCTGCTTACTGGGAACGCACAGGTGTGCCGAGTTACGTGACCTTTCACCATATGTGAGAAATTCCATTTGTTAAAACAGCCACCAAGCCCAGCAGCACTGTGAACACCAAGAGCTGTCGTGCTGACACCTGCAGATACAAATCCCCCAAAATTTAAATTTTGCTTGAAAGCTTAAATTTTATCACGGGTAAAAAATACTGCAGCATTACAGTTGCTTCCCTTGAATTGATAAGATCATTTCATAGATTTTCCAAGAAAATATCTGCCAAATATTCAACCCTAAATAACTATCTCGTCTGCCTACTTTTTCTCTTTTGTTTCAGCTCACAGTTCCTGCTGTGCAACGCAACTCTTCCCGCAGACAGACGCCGTCTGCAGGGCTCTGTCTGAACTTTGTTATGTCATCACACAGAGTTAAAAGGCACACAGAAGTGTTGAGAGTTAATAAAACTGCTAATTTCATGCTTTGCCAAGGACATCCTCAGGTTGGACAGGTGTGCGTGCGGCAGAATGCATGGTGGCTGCCAGGTGGATACCATGTCACGTGGAGAAACAGGCAGCGAACATCTTGGTACCTGCACGAAGACAGTGCGACCTCGCAGATCTTGGGTGGTAGCTGTGTGACTCTGTGCCCACCGGCCACCCAGGGCGGTGCTGTTCTGCACAAAGACCTCGGCACCTCCTTGGCCTTGGAGCTCTGAGAATGCAGCCCTCAGATGCACCCCAGTACACTGGGCCTGCTGCCCCGGCTGGAAAAATCCCTACACACAAACTGCGCAGCACACGCCTACACACGCCCCCTCACCTTTTACTCCTCGAAGCCCCCAAGAATGAAAGACCAGTCATTTAAGAAGAATTAGGCTTGTTCCCTAGAACAAATGAAACATTACTATACTCACAGTTCTGTAAACTAAAATATAACAATTACAACACCTTGCTTATGAGTAACATAATCAGCTGACAAAAATCCAGCTGCCTGATTAAAAAGCTATACACCAATGACAAAGAAGAGGCTGAAAAAAATCTAATTAAAAAATGTTCATAGCTCCAAAATGCTACTAAAAACACAATACTAAAACTAAAAACAGTAAGATTTAGGGTTATAGCTAAGATCTCACTTATTCAACTACTAATTTAAAAAAAAATCAGCACTAGCTGGGCATGGTGGCTTGTACATAAAACTAGCTAGTCTGGAAGCTGAGGCAGGAGTATTGCTTGAGCCTAGGAGTTTGAGGCCAGTGTGGGCAACATGGCAAGGCCCCTTCTCAAAAACCAAACCAAACCAAACCGAAACAAAACAGAAAACAAAGCAAAACAAAATCAGCACAAAAACGGAATTCAGTGGAATCTAATTCGGTAGCATCTGACAGTAAGGTGTGAGACTTCTGGAAGCCAAGAGTTGAGAGCGTCGAAGAGCGTCTGCATTTGAAGCAACCACAGGGAAGCGGCATGTGCGGTCATACTGTCTGGATCAGTCACACAGGACATGCCAACCTTTACACATAAAACTTCTCATGAATGTTATGCTAAAACTCTTCCTTAAGAATTAAAAACATAAGTGCCGAGTTCTTATCTTACTCTGGACTTGACAGAGCTGAAAAAGACAGAACAGGGATCTTAAGTACTTGGAATAACGGCCATGGGGCTGGTGCCTGGCTCATGGCAGGTGATTTTAGACACAATTCAGAGTACTGAGGACACTAACTGCTTCTGGGGGCAAAATGCCAAGCAGACTGCAAGAGATGAAAAGACTTGGGAAATGAGAGACGGAAGGGCGGGCGGATGAGTTTCAAGATGAACAAATACAGGTAACACAGCTGTAGAAAATTAAAACAGACTGCGGTTAAGCTGCTGGGCTCTGAAGTACCACATGTGACCCACAAAAGGGCTTACCGTGGCACCAATAATACTTGGAGAATCTTGCAACTTTCCAGCTGCCATTTCAAGCATTTACTTGTGTTCACTCATTTAACCCTCACACTGCCCCAAGCAATGTGGGGCGTACTGTCACCCCATCTCATACTCCATTTCCAGCACAGAGAAGGCCTCGTGTGGCCCAGCCCCCACCCTTGACCACTCAACAATGCCTCTCGACCTTGATTTTATCTCCCAGTGTGCCTTAAAGGCAGCTTTTCCAAAAGACCAATCAAAAGGCCTACACACCAAACACCGTTTGGTAAGATGGTGTGGCTACCTGTTTAGCCTTCACAAGTCAATGACTGGGGGCAAAATCAACATATGTGACCACTACTCACTACTCAGTAAACAAGTTCTAAGCGATTACATTTCCGTTGCATGTTCTTCTCTGAAGCAGAACCTTTCGAAAGACATTTCTCTTGGATATGAAAATGTTTAAATCTATGTAGAAGGTGAATGAATACTGGTATAGCTCCTTCCCCAGGTTCAACAGTTATTTATGCTTGGCATATATTGTTTTAAAATTATTTTTTGGGGGCTGGGGATTTAGCTCAGCTGGTAGAGTGCTTGCCTAGCAAGCACAACAAGGGCCTGAGTTCGA
>PVJO010035086.1:0-10255 GCA_004026905.1 Hystrix cristata | reverse complement strand
TCAGTACCAAGACCCCCACCTATGAGTGCATAAGGCTCTGGGGGACATCTAGATAAAGCTATAACATTCCATGTCTCCCCCCCAAAGACTCATGCACATCCCTTTATGCAAAATTCATTTAGTCCAGCTCTAAGAGTTGTCAAAGACCTAACACTTTCAGCACCATTGAAAAATCCAAGTCGAAGTTCTCCTCTGAGAGTTAAGGCAAACTCAGCTGAGAGCCCTGTAAAAATGAAAAGAAAGTTAAACATTTCCAACATACAGTGGTGCAAGATAAAAATTCCCATTCCGAAAGTTAGAAATAGGGGGATAGAAAAGAATGGAACCAAAGCTAGTCCAAAATCCAGTAAGGCAAACATGATATCTGATAGTCCCTTATCCAGCACGTGGGGCAATCTGTTGCAAAGCGTGAAATTCAAAGAGTGAGGGTGGCCCCACAACTACAACTGTGGTCAGAACCCTCGTGGCCTTTATTGTGTGTCAGCTTTGTGCAATTCTTGTAGCTTTGTGAAGATAATCCATGTTCCTGGCTTCTCCAACCTTCCAGGATTTCCACTGTACTTTTGATTTCACACTCACAGCTTCACACACTGCCATCTCAGGGCCTTAATTCCAAACACTTCTTCTGAAATCTGGGTGGAAGCTTTCCTGGCTCCACAACTCTTGCATTTTCTGTGTGTCTAAAACCAGCACCACGTGGATGATGACAAGGTCTGTTGCCAGCTGGAGCAGTAGTCAGGCTTCCTTCTGTCCTGAATTGCTGAGTACTATGATCCCAATCCCAAGGAAAAAAATCCCTAGGCCCTGCCATTCTTGAAAATAGTTCTCTCACAATCTCTTCTACAAGCAAAGTCTTTCACAGTCACAATTTTGAGGTTGCAAACTGTGGAGCCTTGCTGGTTCTTGTGATACCCTCAGCCCATCATTTTTATTGTCAGGTTTCCAAGTTCTTTGCTTTTTAATGCTAAACTTTACAGCAAACAAGTTCTCCTCTGCCCCATTATTGGAGGTCACAGCTTTACCAGACCTTCTTTCCTGACCAAACTCAAAATTTTAAATCATTCTGGTGGGCAATTTGCTCTTGATTCTCAAAGTACAGTTAGCTAAAAGTCCCCGACATCATCCATACCACAGCTACATTGGACTGCATTGAAATTTCTTCCGTTAGTTTAATTAGGCCACTCCTTTTAATTTCGGTTTCCTGCAGTATCTCTGGGCATGTGTAAAATGCAGACAAATTTTCTGCCAAAGTATAACAAATGTAGTCTGTAGTCCAACTGCCAATGCTGTGAAACCTCCCGAGCCTGGTCTTTACTGGCAGCGTTTCTATCAGCTTTCTGGTCTTCTGAGCTCTGACCATCAAACTCTGCTCACAGAATTAATTCTAGGGCTTCTTCCCCAGATGGCATCTCCAAACCTTTCCAACTTCTCCACAAGCCAGTACCAAAGGCTTCTGAACCACATATTCAGGTAATGTCACAGCAACGATCCCACTCCTGGTACCAAAATCTGTCTCAATCAGTGTTCACTAGAGAAAAATTTAATAATAATAATAACAAACATAATCATAAACACAAGTCCTCCAAGGTAGGCTTACAAGGTTCACCAGCAGGCAGGTGTGGAAGAGTGTAAAAGAGCTGTCTGCACACTGGAGTTCTAAAGGAGCCAGTCAAATTTTAAAAGTCTGGAGCTCGCTAGAGTCCCTGTGAGTCCCTACCAGCAGGCTGTAGAGTGTGTGGTTCAAGGCTGAGAAGTCCACATTGGAAGCCGGGAAATGGACATCTAAGGCAAAGGCGAAGACTGAAGCTCCTTTGAAGAAACAGAGGGAGCCTTCCTTCTTTCCCTGTTTTATTCCATCCAGGTTATAACCCTATTGGTTGGTGCCACTCATACCCAGGATGGGTCTTTCATCTTCAGGAAATCCCTTCAATCCCACTTGGAACTATGCTAAGATACTGAGTTGGGCATTTCTTACTCAAGTTGACACAACAGTTAACTATCACAAATGGAAATAATTGGACAATAGATTAGGGAAGAATAAATTTTCTGACCATGGGATGCAGCAGATTATGAATACCAATTTAATTATTAAACAATTTCTTTGAATGTTATATGTTGCTTCACAATGCAAAAAAAATTTATAGTATTTCTCCAATTTCTTTAGTCATTATTCCTGAAGTGGAGTTTATTTGTTATCAGCTCTACTTTTGCAAGGGAATATCAGCTGTTAAATCAATATGGAATTAGAAAACCCTGGTACAAGACAACTTGTTCAAATAATCATCTACGCAGGAGTATTTCCATACCATTTCAAATGATCTCTTTAAGGAAATTAGATAGCAGTTAAATATGGTGCCTTTGTGTAAAAGGCAAGATATCAAATAATTTATGATCATCTCTCATTGCTTGAACTCCAATAACATTTTTATATGTAGAAATACACACTCTGACACTGTTTCCTATTGAAAAGGTGTTTTTAAAGTAATTTGTTAAAAATATACTTGTAAGACAAATGGAAAATAAACCTCTCACAGCATCAGGGACAAAAAATATTTTTTAAATTGGTGTCTATACAGATATATCTAACAATAGATCAGTATTTTAAAAAATAAAAGTGCACATTCACAGAGAAAGAGACAGAGGGGCAGAGAGAGAGAGGAAAGGGGGAACTATTATTTTTTGTTCTTTCTGATTAAAGTGCCTACTATAGGTTAGAGCAAGACAGAGAGAGAGAGTAAAAGAGATGTTAAAATGTTATTTCTTTTTATAGGAGGAAAACTTCTGGATAAAGTTTGAAACCATAAGGGGCCTCAAGAGAGTGAAACACTTCGTTTTTCAGAGCCTTGGTTTTCCTGCCGATGAACATTAGAAATGAAATTAAAATATGGCACGTGGCTTGAATTTGCATGTCATTTTTCCAAATCGGGGATGCTAATATTTTTGTATCATTCTAGTCACTCTTGTATTAATATGTGCTGGAATTGCAAGCACAGAACATTTCCATTTGACTCTCTCACTCAGTGCAACTTTAAGTATTTCCTCAGTGGCTAACATAGACAAAGATATGACACTGTGTATATTTGAGTCTATAAAATATTCCATACATGAATTTATAAATTGGCTGTCTATCATTAATAACTTTTAATTTTTTTATTTAATTGAAAATTCAGCAATGGCAAATAAACTTACATCCTTGTGATTTTTGGAATTATTTATTTTCACTTTTACATTTTGGTAACTAATTTTGCCTCATCAGAACTTTCCATAAATCAGATGATATGGAAATATATTTTTCCTTAAATATCCAACTTCACTTTAAAAGCCCTGGATTGCATGCCATAGAGATTTAACAATCCAAACTCAAATGCTTCTTTAACTGGGAAGAGAGGCTTGTTTTCTATTTCATTTGTAGTTATTATTGTTATTATTATAGTTATCATTACCTGTCTATGTCTTCTTCTTTCTGGTATTTTTTATTATGCGGTAGTTAAATGCTCTGTTTACTTCTCCAAAATCAGCTTTTTGGTTTCTCCTGCAATTTCAATCTCATAGCATTTCCCCTATTAAGTCTGGAGAATGACTCTGAGGCCCTGATCTACCTCCGTAATTAACTCCACTCCACTATTGCTGCTTACAGAACATTGTGTAATTTAGGATCCCGCACTTCATAATACTTTCTTGTTTTGGGATGTCTCACTTTTTAATAAAACTCAAATCAAAATAACTCTGAATACATTGTTTTTGCTCAGAATGAATTCATTGATATTACTTTCTCTGGAAAAGGTGACTTTGAGTGATCAGTGCGCAATTCTCTTAAACTTCAAAGTATAAATACAAAAAAAAAAACTATATTTTTCTTGACACATTAGAAATCCAAAATTTTTTTGCTAATAGAAATAATAACTCAAACTATAATCGATCCCTTAGCAGTGCATCATTTTTTAATCTATTTCCCTCATTAGTAAAAGGAAGCTTCTAGAATATGACACCATTGAACTCTGATTGCTAATGTATGTGATCATTTTAGAATACTAAACGTAGAACTGTTCCATTACTGAAAACCTTCCAGTGGGTCACATCACTTACTGTATTAGTCCCAAAGAGTTACACACAGTAAACAGGGTGACTTGTCTCTATAATTCCATTTTTTCTTATTCTACCCATCAGCTAGCTCATCGCTGCTCATTTTAATGAAGAGGCAGGACATAATTGCGGCGCTCTCTGTTTCAGCAACTCTGAATGGTTCATTGTGGCTCCACCATATTGAGCAATTTCACAGTACTGTCCTTTGCACATGCAGTTTCTCTCACAATGCATTTCACATTCATGTAGTTAGAAAGTATATTCCTTCAATCTGAATTACGTGTCCTGTTAGTTGTCATGGTGGTGGGAACTGCTCCTCCCTCTCTGTGCCATTGGACATGTGCTACCTTTCTGTGTGGCACCAATCACACTGAAATGAGATTTCTTGAAATGCCCATAAATTCAACTTCATGCCCTTTCTTGATAAAACAAATGAAGAGTAGCTATGCTTCCATAAAGAAGTGCTGAATTTTCACATTTTATTGGAATATAATTAAGTATTTGAGTTGCCAACAATTATTGTGATTTGTAGAAAAATGTTAAAATTAATCGGAAACCACAGAAATAGATTGATGTAATTTCCTCAAATCCTTGAGAATTTCCTTTAAGAATAAGTTTCTATTGCTCTTCAGAGAGTCAAAACAGGCCAAATCCTATATTTCACTTTGTACAATTTCACCTTTTTTGCTCAGATATTTTTTTAGATGCTACTGAATAAAGTTGAGGAAATTATGTTAATATTATTAATTTAAATAATATATTTACTATTGGTATAATAATATACATTTTCCAAAAGAGTTCCAAATACCAATGGAAATTGGAAATCAATTTATGTAGATTTATCACTATTTTTTCCAACATAATTGCCCTTCTTCAGATTAAGTAGACTCTTAATAATCAAGAAAATGTTACTTTACTTACCAGTATTAATTCAAGAAGGATGAGTACGAAGTACTAATGCAAGAAGTGGTTATAGAAACAATAGATATTATGAGATAGACAAGATTATGTATATCATATTTTAATGACATTATTTCTGGTGTTTAAGTAAATTAATATGACTGATAACATTCTGAGTGGAGAATAAGAAGAAATGACCAGTAAAGTAAAAGCCAACAGGGAGGGGTGGGTGAATGGAAGGGAGGGGAGGGGAAGGGGGGAAAGAGGGGAGAAAACCAAGATGTATCACGTACAGATACAAAATAACCATGTTGATTATGATCATTATGTATACAATGTACCGATACATGTTCTTGGTAAAAATAATAAAAAAATTAAAAAAAAAAAAGCCAATGAGAATTGAAATTCAAGAATGTGGTGTTAAGGTTCAGCCTTGTGAAGTCTTGTGAGCTTACCAATAACATCAAACTCATGCAATCACAGTTTTATCTCCTTATCTGAAGTATATAATCCAATATATATTAACATTTTTATATAGGTTATTTAATAACTAAATGATGTGGTATTTTGAACCCAGTTGAACAATGCTAAAATGATCAAGCATAGGAGAGAGTAAGCGACAGATAAATATAGTGAAAAAAATTCTAACATCAGTAGCTTATTATAAAAATTAAACAATAAAAATCCTTCCCCCATTTTTGTATACAGTTGTTAAAAATGACAAAATTTTAAAATGAATACCAATTAAATGACCAGAAAATTTTGCTGCTGCTGTGCTTGGTGCAAGCCATAATTTTACAGTTTATCTAAAAGATAAAAGTTTACAATGCTTAATAAATCACAGAAAGTGGGGTTAAAGAATTCATTGTCTTAATGACAAAAGTTAATTGCTAAGATGACAAATCAACAAATAGAGTTGTTTTAAAATGTTCTTCGTACTCTCAGTCAAATTTGGTTTTCCTTTAAAGAAGAAAGAAAGAAAGAAAGAAAGAAAGAAAGAAAGAAAGAAAGAAAGAAAGAAAGAAAGAAAGAAAGAAAGAAAGAAAGAAAGAAAAGCCTTCAGGATGAAAACATTGAATATATTTGTCACATCATACGATAAATCAGTTGGTTAAAATTACGAAATTGTTATGAATATGTATCTTATTCCAATCAAATAAAAACTGAAAAGCCTTGATAATACAAAATTGTCTTCTTCCTGGTGTAATATAAACTGACACACGTGCATGCTAGATTGCTTTTCTTTTTATGAACAGTTTTGTTGATTCCTTGGCTTCTTTTTCTCTCACTGTGAAACTATTTCATTACTGACTTAATTTCACTGTTCGCCTACCAAATTATGCCTCCCTTCATGTTACTGAGGTTCAAAGTCAGTTCAAATTTAATTTTCTAGTATGCGTGAAATGCGTGAGTTAATTAGTTCTCTGCCAAAACTGAAGTAGTTGCTCACTTCTATGGTTGTCTGCAATACCCCTACCCACTGGCACTCTACTCATTATCAATAGCAATAGGGTGAATGCTCAATTGCATTGTTTCCCCTTTTCAATTTTTACACATAAACACAGTAGTCAAGTGTAGAATACAAGACCACCCTGTTGTACTCTATGTATATTTTATTAGCAATTTAATAAGCACCTACTGCTTATTATAATTAATGTGATTTTATTTCCATAGAGTTATATAAATTTTATTTTATATTTTGTATATTTGTAGGACAAGGGCCAAATCAGTGCATTTGATAAGTATTTCAAAATTGAAATAACCCTCAATAAATGAATTTAGATCAAACTCTAGACTGTGGAAACTTTTGCCATGTGGTTGAGGTTGGGTTGTGTATAGTAACTAAACTCCCTTCTAAACACATGTGCGCGGGCGCACACAAACACACACATACTTTAGAAGAAAGTAATTTTTCTGTTCCACAACGTGTGAGCTGCAGTTCTGGAACACAGCCTCCTTCAATGTTTCAGGATAATACTTTCAGTACGTAATCTACTTATGAAAATCAGCCATCCTGGTTTGCCTGGGGCAACTCACTGGACACAGAACTTTCAATGGTAAAAAGAAGGAATGTCCCAACTCATCTCTAACTGAGGCGAGTTGATCACCCTGTATCCCTCTACTGCAAAAAGTCAGTCTATTATATAAAGTCGTTTTTCTATTTTACAGGTAAAGTTCAAATTTATGAACTTAAAAATACGTTCCCAGACCACAGAAGATTGTCTTGCAAACATTTGTTACATAACTTGTATTTGTTGCAGGAATTCAATGGGAAATAGTACTAAAAGCAAATATTATTTTAAAGCAATAATTCCAAGTATTAATTAGAGGAAATTAAAATGAAATTAAGTGAGAATTTCCCTCAGAAAATTTTAATTCATTTTGGTTTAAATAAAATGTATGGAGAAAAATTAATATTATGATGTTATCACAGTTCACTGTGAAACTGAAGATATTGACAGTAAAGACTATTGTTCTACTGGAAATTAACTGAGATATAAATGAGAGACCACTTTAGAGAAGTGAATTCAACAAAGACTGCTATTTGGTCATACAAATGACCTTGAATTATTAAACTGTCTTTTTACTTCAGTTTACAAGAACTAAGAAAATAGTGTTTAAATGAACAATGACTATTAATTAGTTATCATGTAAATAGGAATTCAGATAGATTACTTTTTCTTCAATAGCAGAATTTTCAATATTCATACTCAAAAGGAAAAACTGGTTTACTTAAAAAGCATCTTCTTTGAATAATGTAACATTATGATGAGGAGACTTTAAGGATTTACAATCAACTTAATAATAAATAATTTTCCACTGCAATATTATTGCAGAATTATCAATTTTTTTAATATTCCTTTCCATATTACATATTTTCCTTATGGATTGCTTCCAGAAAGATAGTGATTTTCTCAATAAATTAAATTAAATTAAATAAAAAAATGAGTCAATAAAAAGAGCTGTACTATATTTTCAGGTTTCCTCTTTTCTTTTTTATCCAGTAAGGCAGCTCACAGATATTCAAAGTTTGGGTTTATTTACTCTTTTGGCTTATACCCACCTGTTCCCTTAAAGCCTCATGCAGGGATAAGTGAGGCTTTTCAGGGGTGTCTGGATCAAGGGAATATGAACACAGATTAAGGGTGTATGGTGACTAAATTAGTCCACTGGTGATTTAGGATCGTTCTGACTGTGAATACTGGGAAGTCCCACTCTGGTTGTGGGCGACACCAACTAGGTTTGTGTCCTTAATGAAATAAAAGAGAGAGTAAGGCTGCATGTTTCTGCTTTGCTGCCTCCTGCCTTCCCTGCCATGGACTGTTTCTCCTCTGCTGTGCCGCCCTGCCTTGGAGTCAGCTAACTATGGACTGAAATCTCTAGAAACTGTGAACTACAATTAACCTTTCCTCCTTTAACTTGTAGGTGTTGGGCATTTGTCCCAGCCATTAGAAAGTAATTAAGACATTTACTCAAAAGCTTCGATTTTTCTACTTCATTATCTTACTTCACTCATATTCTGTACCTCACTTTAAAAAGTATGTTGCACATCCTCTTTCTTACTGATGGTGTGAAATGTGTAGATGCATCACAGCTGTCACCAAAACATACAAGTTGTAAATGAGAAGTCAGAATCACAATACACCCAACCTCCACAGATAATCAAAAGAAATAAATTGCTCTTAACTGCCTCTAAATTTTTGAAGGCAGGGGGAAAATATATTGATGCTATGATAATTTTGGAACAGTAATAAGAGCTCCAGTTTGCCTCCCAAATACTCCCTACCCATTCAAACTCCATCTAAAGTCACAGTACATTCATTCACTGTATACTCACTCAAGATAGAAGGGTCAAATAGCAGGTCATTTTTTCTAGCACTCCTTAAAATCTAAACTTGGCAGACTGTTTTTCAATCAGAAAAGCCAGAGACTCTGTGCTACATTCCTCCCTGACACATTTGGTACGTTTTGAATTTAAATATTGAAAATATTGCTATTGAAGAAAATGTAGTCATTCTGAATTTGTATGTGCTTGATGACTAATTAATAGTCATTGCTGATTAAAACACTCTTTTCTCAGTTCTTGTAAACTGAAACGAAAAGACAGTTTAATGATTCAAGGTCATTTATTTGAACAAACAGTTTTCTTTGTTGAATTCAGTTTCTCTAAAGTGGTCTCTCTTATATTGCAGTTAATTTCCAGTGGAATGAAAGTCTTTTCTGTCAATATCTTCAGTTCCACAGTGCACATAGGTAATGCTCTTAGGTAAAAATTTCAGAAGGATCCTCCCAGCATCTCTGTGAGCAGGAATCCATCTTTCTCCTGTCAGTGTGCTTGAAATCATTTGGTGCCTGGTCCACCCTGGTCCTTGTCGCTCAAGCTTATTGTCAAATATCTGGTATTATGTCTAAATAACTCCTTGATTCTTGTATTACAAGGTACAAATGAGAATTACATACCACTGGTCCTGCTGTCTGTACTAGCCTTAAAAAATAAACCACCAAGAAAACAAAACCGCAAAACAAAACAACTAAGAGATAATTCAAGCATAGTTTTATATTTTTATTGTTTTCAGTGAAGCAATCTCTCTAAAATCATGTCACTATAAGTACCATGCTGCTTTCCTAGGTTTATTTGTACAGTGATAGATGCAGAATTTATTAGCACTTCTATCTCCCATCACAAGGAAGATTACAAATCCAATAGAAACAATGCACCTTAATATGCAACTAGCTCAATGACATTTATACAGTTTGAAATTTGATATTTTAGTGTAAAAGGAATAAGTCAAAGCTTTCAGTGATTTTAAGATTTGGAAGTATATAACAGAACTGTATTTTCTTCTTACTCAGTTTATTTAATTAAATAATGAAGATATTTTAGGTTATTTTTCATTTTTGGTGTGATTCCAATTAGTTATATCATCATTTAAATCACACAAAGACTTGGACTTTAAGAACCACCCTTTGTCGTGACATAAGAAAATTGTGACTGTGAATCCATGTAGACCACCCTTAGTTGAAGCAATTAGAACAAAGTTTACTTGGTAGGAATTGCATTCAAGACATTGTGAAATGTTAATAACTTCTTGGGCTAAATGGTTTAGCTGTGCTTTCTCCTGCTAAATTCAGAGAGGATTTCCTCAGTGGAAACTCATAGAAATATAAATTATTATACAATATGCTTTGAACAGAATACATTGCCATAGTCTGTCTCCAGATCTTACATTTTTTTATTGTTGGTGGTGGTGCTGGTTTTTTTTTTTTTTTT
>PVJO010035085.1:0-10259 GCA_004026905.1 Hystrix cristata | reverse complement strand
TGTGTCCACTTTTTAGAAGAAACAGGCTTATAGGAGTAAAATAACTTGCCTAAAATTACCCAGTCACTAAGCAAGCCAAGTCGGATTTCACCCCAGGAAGGTCCTCCCCTTTCTGCTTTCCCACACAGTGAATGGCAGCAAGTGTGTGGAGATGATGAGAAAAGAGAAGTATATGTACTAATTACAAATCTAAGCTTGTAGAGTGACAGTAAATGTTTCGTTCAATTTTACTTTGTGTTTGGACTCTACAATAATGGTACATGTACAATATTCATTCTGAAAAGAAAAAAAAAACCTTACAAATGTTAGAGTTTTTAATTCACAATGTTCCTATCAGGAGTTAAAGAGAAATCTTTTACTCTGTGCATTAGAGTAACCAGAAGAACAAAACCTGGGAGACAAAGACTCTCCTGTTGCCTTTTCAGAGTGGCCCAGCCGGAGTGCAACTTGGAGATGATTGAACACAATGGCTGCACTTCTGAATTCAGTGTCTGGGTGGCTGCTTCTATGCTGGATGTGATGGTGGCATTTTATTCTTTCATTTCATCACTTGGAATTCTGAAACACAACTTGAAGGAAATACAATAAACACAAGAAAATGGAAATGTTATAGTGATGATTTATGTTACAAAGTTTTGAGTTTGGGGCTTTTTTTTTTTTGTTGTTGTTGTTGTTGTTGCTGGGGATTAAACTCAGGGTCAGGGCCTTGAGCTAAATCCCCAACGCCTTTTGTTTCTTTGTTAGCCTCAAAAATAATAAATGGCCTATATGTCCATCAACAGATAAATAGATAAAGAAAATATGGTATTTATACACAATGGAATCATTTGTAGGAAAATGGATGCACCTTGAATCCATATTAAGTGAAATAAATCTGAAATACAAGCATAAATATCTCATGGTTTCTCTTATATGAGAAACCCAAAATATAAGTAAGTTAAAGAGCAAAATAAAAGATAGATAATAGAAAACAGGGAGATAGATCTTTTGCAAAAAGGAAGAAAACCAAGAGATGGGGGGAGGGGATGAGAAAAGAATTAAAATGTGTTAAGTATGCACATCAACTTCCCTTGATGAATGTAATCATTATATATTGAAAATATGTACTAGTAAAAATAATTGCTTATTTACACTCTGAGCTCTCATAATGCAATTAAATATTTTTTAACTCAATAAGTACTTAATCTAGAAGTTAAGGTACAGGGATATTTCTTAAATCTAAGGAGTTTTGGGACCCTGATAATTAAAGAGTGGTATGAAATACAGACAAAGCATCTTAGAAATAATCACAAAAATACTCTGTAAGTACTGAGAATTGACCACCTAGTAGGCAAAATACTAAGCACTGCATACTAATTTAGTGTTCCTAGTAATTGCATGAATGGGTGGCATTATTATGCCAGTTTTACAGAGGAGGAAAGAGTGGCTCAGAGAACAATGAGTAGGTCAACTATTAAGCTTCGACAAATGAACACAGATATTAGAGATGGAAGACACCTCGGTCATCATTTCTCATATGAGAAGATGTGAGATACAAATAAATTTGGATATCACTAAACATTCTATTTACTCTCTCAATCAGTCAGAATTTCTAAATGTTAAGATTCTTTTACAAGTTCATATCACCTCTAAACGCAGCATAAAATTTAAGTTTAGTTATTCAAAAAACTATGAAACAACACATTAAAAGCATTCTTAAAAGCTTTTTTAAAATTAACAGACCCCCATTTTATGTATTAACCAACTTTTGTTTTTTCAGTCCGGTAACATGGAGTGATTGAAAATTATGGTGAACACGGAAATTTTAAAAACGAATTACAGCAAAAGACACATTACCATGAGTCAGACCCCTTCAAAATACTCCCCCTCACTTCAAACACATATTCCATCATTCTTGCCACTTTCTGAAGCAGTTCTAAAGTCCTCTTTCTTTGTAAGTTCTGTTTAAAAAGATGGTGAGTGCTGTTGCGCGGTGCCGTCCAATGGAAACGCAGTTGCATTAAAGCATTACAGTGTGTCCTCATCCACCGTATTCCCCAGACCTGGCTCCATGCGACTTCCGGCTCTTCTCCAAAGTCAAAATGACGGTGAAAAGTAAATGTTTTGAATCAATTCAGGACATCAAGATAGCTAGGACAGCGCAACTAAAGACGCTTACGAAAGAAGACATCCAGCACTCCTTCTGAAAGTAGCAAGAACAATGGCCTAAGTGTGTTCAAAGTGAGGTGGAGTATTCTGAGAGGGATTGACGGCAATGTGTCTTTTACAATGTTAAAAATTCATCGTAAATTTTAGATCACATCTCATACTTTAAAAAGTTATTAATGGAATAATCCGGGGGTTTATGTTCTACAGCCAACATATGAAATTAAATTTTAATAACTGAAAAGATTTTAAGAAGGAAGAATGAGAAAAGAGAAGGAAGAGATTTACTTGTTACAGAAAATGTTGGCTGACTCCTGGAAAAATGAAACATTCTAAAATAACAGGTTAAATTTAAGGCGTTTAAATTATGTAAGTTTAAAATTGTTTTCTCTATTCCAATAGTGGAGTAACTGAATTAAAGAACAAGTAAGTGGCAAGTCAAATCAAAATGTTCATTGGCATGCTGATTGTACTTGGATCGGCCATGTACTAACATTATCTTCCAAATGTAGACGTTTAAGAAATGGCATTCGTTTCTGTAATGACTTCTGTTTCTCCTTCCACTTGAAGAGCTGAACGTTAACATCTGTCAATTTGGGGTCACTTTTTTCCCAGGGTTGAGTCTGTGAGGGGGAACTTCCGGTTCCTGAGTACCACACGTTTGCCCTGCAGCGACAGGCCCTGCCCCATTCCTGTGTTACCCACCTGTCTCCCGTGCTCCACAGCAGCCCGCTTCTGCAGACACAGACCTCCAGAACTCACCATCTTCACTGCTTTGCCCCTGCTGAAGGCCATCACAGCCTCACTCAACAGAAGCCAGTTTCTTTCTGCGTGGACAACTCCTTGCTCGTAAATGAGTTAGCATTTGCTTATCTCAGCAGCCCTAGACCTTCTTTCGGCTCCAGAAGATACAGCTGTCTGCCTAATTACATTCCGTAATACAACATTTTTTATAACTCGTAGAACATTTATTATAATTTTCTACTTTCGAATTTGTCTGACCCCTGGTTTTTAAACAACTTGGAAATAAGTACTGTTTTTTCATTTGTGTCTCCTGTTTACCACAATTTCTCATACATACTAGGCACTCAGATATTGGTTCAAGTGAGTGCAACCATAAATCCCAAACAGAAGGCTTTCAGACTGCATTATTGTTTTATTAGCATTTGAGTTAATGTGTTTATCAGGAATAAACTTATATTTCCCTTACTCTTTCTGTTGGAAGACTGTTATTCCTTTATATTGATTGAGATTGTGTGTATATTCACTTAAAAACACAGACTAGAGGTCTGCAAAAACTTCAGGTATGTATAGTAGAAAGTGGGACTGTAACTGGTCAGATTAGGTGTTAGCAAGCTGGACTGTGATTTTCATTAAATGTTAAAATAAGGTACACACTAGAGTCTGTACATCATAGATGTAACTCGGCTAGTCATTGAATGAACTTTGTTCAAGTAAAAAGAAAATATTTATTTTGGATACAAATCTGTCTTGGTCCATAGACACCCCAACTCTTGATGTGGAGGAAGCAGATGAGTGTCTCCTAAGCGCCTTGTGTTTTGTTGCTTACCAATGTGCTATCAAAAATACACCTTCTGTGGACAACAGGAGACATTGCTTTAAGTACATTCTTGTCTGAGAACTCAGTCTTGACTTGACTGAGGAGGAGGCTCCAGTAGCTGCAGCACAGAGCTAAAGCAGATAGGAGTCTATGGGGGAAACACATATATACTGGATCATATTAGCTTGGGTCTCCAGGATAAATGCTGTCCCTGAGCTCTGACTTACTATTTGCTTATTGGCTTTGTTTTAAAAAGAAATTCTTCCCATTTCTTATGAAATTATAGTCGAAGATTACAGGTGGTTACAGAGCAACACAAATCAATCTGAGGAGCTTAGGAAATTTGGTCACCCTGGAAATAGTTTCTAGGGATGAAGGGTGAGTATGTTAAGAATCACCACAAAATGTCTGGAATGGCTCTCACCACTGCCTACCTATTTCACATCTCTTCAATTCCACATACATCAAGTAACCCAATTATGATAACCAGGAGAGGATACATTGTGCTTTGGAGAGGTGAGTGTTCCAGTCACTGGAATATTTTAATTGTAACTCAAGTATGATGAGGTGATTTATTTTATGTGTACCAATTCATATCAGATATCTACGATCTTAGCAGATATTGGTCCAGTTACTGCCAAGGACCACACAGCTACAAATTCCTAAGCAAGATCTAAAAGTCTGGGGGATTCCTTCTAGAATTCTAGAAAATCAGTAACCACCATTCAGTGCCTGGGACACGTAACAGCTTGGTTATTTGCTGAGTGGTATTGTACACAGAGAGCCAATCCATGTTCCGAATTCTTGGTAGCCAACCCACCTTCCCCTGGAGATCCCAAATTCTGTCTCCTTGAATATTCCTTTCTATTTAAACTTTCACGAAGGCATTTGCTCACTGTCTTTACATAAGAATTCAGAATGTAATTTCCTTCTAAATTTCAGTGTCAAGAAAAATTTTCCAAAGGCAACCTGAATGCTCCCTTTATTTTTTTTTTCAGGGTTAATATTAGCTTATTACTGTGGCTTAATTTATTTTTTATTTATTTACCAAGAACATGTATTGGTACATTGTATATATACATTATGATCACATTCATCAGAGTTTATTTGTACCTGTACATATCTTGGTTCCCCCTCCCCCTTCCACTCTCCCACCCTCCCTTATTTACAATAGTTTTATTTACATTTTTTTCCATTTTTTTCTCTTTCCCTTTATCAAATGTAAAAAATTCATTGTCCATCATCTCCCTTTTGTCTGGCTGCCAAGGAATTTAAACATATATTTATATATAACTGCAATGATCATCCTACCTCTTGATAAAATTTCTCCTTTAAATTATATGACTTTTTTATTATACATTTTAAGATATTATTTTTAAATTTACCCATTTAAAATGTTATCTACTAACTTCCTATGATAGAAAAATTTTTTTCTTTACCTTTCCTCTCCCATCTCCTCATATCGTTATATTACCATTTCAGAGGCTCTATTGGTTACATTTACATTCACAACTTTAATAAAGTGTTGTGCAAGGAAATAATCTTTTCTTTATCCATTTTAAGATTCTAACTGGGGCTCTGTAACAAAAAACAGATTAACAGGAGAAAAGCATATAAATTTAAAGTTCACACAACACAGGAGTCCTCATAAGAAAATGAAGACTTGAAGGAATTAAGATTCGAATGCTTACATGCTAGATAAAGAGTAGTAAATTATGACAATGCCACTAGACCTAGAAGCTTGGGCTAGGGCAGTTAGTGATAAAAAAGTAACCAGGAAGATAAGAGTTAGTTTTAGACTGTTTGTACATAGTATTTCAGGCCCTGATGAGAAGGATGTAACTTTTCTCTTATAGGGAGGGCACCTTCATTAAAGGAGTTTAATCTCTTGTTTTCAAGAAGAAAAAGGAGAGGTCAGAGTGATCTTGTCCTTTTTTTTTTTTTTTTTTTTTGTGGTACTAGAGATTGAACCCAGGGCTGGCACCATAAGCACTCTGAGCTTCATTCCAATCCCTTTTCATTTTGAGATGAAGCCTTGGTGGTTCACCAGGCTGGCTGTCAATTTGTGATCTGTTTGGCTGTAAAATAGATTCTGGGATGGCATATTCTGTGACCTTCCAATACTCACACTACCTCTGCCAGAGACAGTATCTTTTATACACCCTCCCCACCCGCCCAGTGGGGGTAGTTATCCCCCTGGGCACATGCCTGGGAAGAATATCCTGGAATCTGTTTCCTGGCCACACAATACAAGCAGCTGTCTACCTCCACACACTTTCTGCTATGATGTACTGCCTTAATCCAGGCCCAAAGCAAGGGAGCCAGACAACCATGGACTGAAAACCCTGAAACTGTGAGCCAAAATAAATCTTTCCCCATTTTAAGTTGATTTTATTTTGTCACCATGACGGAAATTTAGGGGTCAAAGTCAAGGTGTACTAATCGATGTGTACTTTTTCTTTGTGGACTAGTTCTACAGCGGGGTATTACTGTGATTCTGTACAGATGTTATCTTTCTGAAAGAATGACAGTATACTTTTAAAACTTTCTTATATTGCTTTTTGTTTTCCTGGAGCTCCTAAGGGCGTTGCTTTTTCCCATACAAAATGCATTCTCAATCCCTTAGAGTACCACTGAGCTAGAAATCATTCCATCTTCCTCCTTTTGCTAGCAGCTTGCTATATGGCTGAATAAATTAATTACTTTGAAGTCCGCATGGAATCTGAGGGCCTTCGTCTTTTGGGAAGTTGTAATTCTAGCTTATTTCTAATATAGGATTTTTCAAAAGGACTTCAAAGGAAATCTGTTCTTCATTAGTGGAAATCTTAATACTTAAATCAGTTTCATGAAAATATAAAGTTAAAGACATTCTTATCACCATTGGGGGGACATTCATTTTGAAATAAAATTAAGACTTCTAAATGAATAGGAACCAAATTTTTAGACACTAAGAAGAAAATATTTAGTCTTCTGCATGTGAAAAGCCAGTTTTTCCAGCACCATTTAGTGAACAGGCTTTCTTTCAGTGAGGGTATTTGGCCCCTTTGTAGAAGATGAGGTCATTGAGTGTTTGGGGTTGTTTCTGCATCTTCTAGCCTGTTCCCTTGATCCTTGGGTCTGTTGGCCAGTACCATGCTGTTTTTATCACAGTTGCTTTGTAGTATAATTTCAAGTCAGGGATTGTGATGCCCCCTGCCTTGCCTTTGTAGCCCAGAATTGTTTTCGTTATTCTTGGAGTCACTCAAGAGATGCAAATTAAACCAACGCTGAGATTCCATCTCACTTCACAAAGAATGGCTATTATTGGGAAATCAACCAATAACAAATGCTGGCAGGGCTGTAGGGAAAAAGGAACTCTACTGTACCGCTGGTGGGAGTGCACTGTTGCAATCACTGTGGCAATTCCTTGAAAAACTACAACTAGAGCTTCCATTTGACCCAGCTGTTCCCCTTCTTGGTATTTTCCCAAATTAAAAAGCATCGTACCACAGTGATATATGCATGTTTATAGCAGCACAGTTCCTAATAGCTAAATCTTGGAAACAGCCCAAATGCCCACCAACTGATGAATGGATAAAGATGTGGTTTGTTTATACAATGGAGTACTACTCAACCACAAAAAGTATAAACTTGAGACATCCCTAGGTAAATGGATGGACTTTAAGAACATACTCTTAACTGAAATGCATCAGACACACATGAGTAAATACTGCATTGCTTCTCAGGCATGAGAAGCTGAAAGTGTGAATAAGGACCACAATGTTATGATATTGTGAAATAAAAAGTGTTCAAAGGGGAAGAGGAACTGAGGAGTGGGGAGGAGGAAAGGAAAGAGGGAAAAGGAAAACAAAGAGAAAAGACAGAAAAAATGGAAACAGTTGCCATAAATAAGGAGGGGAGGGAAAAGGGAAAAAAGGAAATAAAAATATATCCTTATGATGAATGTGATCACTATGTACATCTATAATGTACCAATAAAATTTATATAAAAATATTTTAAAAATACAACTAGTAAAATGAAAAGCTAAGATGGTGTGACAAAAAATAATTCCTAGTAGTGATGACTATATAGGAATATTCAAGACAAGATAGAATTTCTACACTTCTAGTTAGGAAAATAACTTCAAAAACAGGGTAAATATGTATTTGCCCTTAGTCAAAATATACTTTATGTGGCCTTAAACTATACAGACAAGCTTAAAGTTTCTAGCTAGAAAATTCACTTGTCAGCTGAGTACCTTTCATATGAAAAAGGTATGATAGATACTAAAAACAAAGCTGAAAAACCAGGTGTTGTATTCAAGACTTCAGTCTGGAGGTGGCAGGCATGTGACATGGGGTGTCAATGTGAATAGGGGGAGACAGCATCTAACTTTGAGGATTTAACAGAAGAGAAATATAAGGGATAAAGCAGAGGGTGAGCCTGAAGAATAAGCATGTTCTTAGGAGACAAAAGGATTAGAAAGGGCACCATGAGCAGAAAGAGTATTCCAACTGAGTGAGGAGGGGTGTCATCCCAATCAAGCAGATTATCTGTTAGTTTTGCTTACATAAATGGTGCGGGGATGGGAGAGAAAGTTGGAGGCAGAAAAGAAACATACCAGATAGGTCACAAGAGGACTTGTGGAGCCCACTGTAAAATATCTGAAAACTTTTCACAGCAAAGAAATACTGTAATCAGATTTGTATTTTAAATGTCAAAAATAGGCTAAAAGGAGTCAGACTGGGCAGAAATTCCTGTGAGAAAGTTCAAGAATCAGTGTGCACTAGTCCGTTTGGATGGCTATAACAAAATGCCACAAACTGGATGCCTTATAAAATAGCAATCAATTTTCTCACAGATACAGAGAGTGGAAGTCCCAAGACGAAGGTTCTACCAGGGCTGTGTTCTCTTAAGGTCTCTTTCCTTGACTCACAGACAGGCTTACTGCATCCCCATGTGGGTTATCTTCTATGTTCACACACTCCCGACATCTCTCTTAAGGACATCAGCCTCATTTTATCTTCATTCTCTTTTTAAAGGTCCTCTCTCCAAATAGAGTCAGATAGTCCTGGAGGATAGGACTTCAACACAGGAATTTGTGGGGAGGCACTACAAAGTCTACAGTGCAGTGAGTGGCAGGAGGAAGGAGGGGAACTGAAGGACACTTAGGAAGTAGAAGTTAATGTGATTTGACTGAGTGATTAGTCAGGTATACACAAGAAATAAGAAGGTCTGCCTGAGTTTTCATTTAGGCAATCAAGTAGGCCTCATCCTGACACATTAGGAATTCATAAAAAACAAAACCAAAAAAACCAAAATGAATACAGAAAAAGACTTTATATGCCCAGAATAATGAAGAGTTCAAGTCTGAACATGTTGCAACTAAAACAGTAACAGGTAAGTAAAAGTTCAGGGCCAGAGAAAACACAATACAGACGGATGCCCAGCGTGCCTTAGACTGTCCAGCAAGAAAATGTAAAATAAAAACCAAAGAGAAGGAGGGGGAAACCAAGATATATCATGTACAGGTACAAAATAACCATGTTGATTATGATCATTATGTATACAATGTACCAATACATGTTCTTGGTTTAAAAAAAAAAAAAAAAACCAAAAAAAACCAAAAAACAGAAGAGGATGAAATCTTGGTAAATAACATTAAAGGGCAGGCAAAAAAGCAGGAGCCAAACACAAACACAAGGGAAGCAAAGAATTACAACAGAAAAAAAAGCAGTTCAAAAAATACAGTTGTAGGAGGTTGCTAGTTCTTCTTTTCCAGAAACTTAATAATATCTTACTTCGCGGGCTATGATATGTATTTTCTAAATGAGTTCTAATTTATGCAAATAAACTAGAATAATAATTGGTGATTTTATTTCATTATCCAGAATATGTTCAAAATAGTCTATCGGTATTACATAGCTTTAACTGTACCATTTTTTATTTCATTATCCAGAATGTGTTCAAAATAGTCTATCGGTATTATATAGCTTTAACTGTACCATTTGTAAATTTCAGATCTTTAGAATAAAATGTATTTCTAAATGTAATGTCATGTATCTTAAAATGATGAGAAAAGTGATTGTTTCAGGATTATTCTTGACACTTTCACTTATGTTGGAATACAAATTTTGAGGTCATCTATAAAATAAATGATATCTACTGCCATGTATACACCTTAAATGCTCTTGTAGAGGTGACAGCTAAAGGATTAATATTTGAACAATATAACGAATAACTTATAATGCCACGGTCTTAAACAGTTTGAATTTTTTCATCAAATCTACTGAAGTATAACTAATGATGTCATGTAAAAAACTGAAAACAAGTTGCATATGGGAGTAACATTTATTTATCAGCCCTATTGTAAATATTGTTTTTACACAATCCGATAGAGATACTTTAAAAATCCACATTACTCCGTATATACTAAAGCATGGATACAAGTGATTAATTATTATGTTTTTAAAAAGCAACAAAGGGAAATATTCTGGAAGATTTTAATCAATTTAACAGTATTATACATTAAAGAAAAAAATTTTCCACAAATATTCCCTCACAAAGCAGGTC
>PVJO010035084.1:0-10271 GCA_004026905.1 Hystrix cristata | reverse complement strand
AAAGGCAACAAAGGACAGAAAAGGGAAAGGGAAAATATGGAAAATTATGAATAAACCTGCTGTAAATAGGGAGGGAGGGAACAGAGGGGAGGGGTGGGGAAGAGGGGGGAGAACCAAGATGCATCATGTACAGGTACAAAATAAATGTGACGAATGTAACCATTATATGTAAAATGTACCAATACATGTTCTTGGTTTAGAAAAAAAAAAGATGAAGATTTTAATTTTAGAAAGAGAACAAGGAAGACAGCAGGGCAATTCACAAGAGCTAAATCTCTGAATACTGCATGTCCGCCAGCAGATGAACGGATAACTGTGGAACTTCCACACAATGGAGTACTACTCTCCCATAAAGAAGGACATGTACTAATTAAAAATAAAAACTAAAAAAAAAAAAAAAAAAAAAAAAAAAAAAAAAAAAAAAAAAAAAAAAAAAAAAAAAAAAAAAAAAAAAAAAGACTTGTTTATGGAAACTGTGGATGCAAGGTCAGGGGGGCTGACCCATGAAACAACACGGGCACTGGGAAGAAACTGCCCAGGGAAACTGGGTGAGGAGGACCTGCTTTTCAGGCAAAATCAATAAAAGGAGACCAACGACTTGGTTTCTAGCTCACATAAGAAGCCAGCAATAACGCCAGACCTTACCACTCCCAGAGTTCATGACCAGGACCTGTGGTTCTTGGGTTCACTGTTTATCTACAAGATCTCTGACTGCCACCCAGAACGGAACTAAAGCAAGAAAGGACTCACATCTAACTGGAAAGACCTAAGAATCCTCAGGGTAGTTTAGATGGTGACCATGACAGCGAGTCAACTTTACGACTGTCAGTTGCTAATATTCTGTAAGCCACAGGACACAGAAGGTCAAAAATAAGAAATCTAGACAGCACACTCGGAAATTAATTTCAGACGCATATTAGCTAATTATGCACAAAGAGTAATGATAAACAGTGTGATTCATATTGACAAATCACCATTTATCAACAGTGAAAATATAATGTATTAGACATATCAACAGATGCAAAAACTAGTGAATGACTCGGAAACGAGGGACAGGAGAGTTACACCATCAGTATCTTGCTTTTTTCCAATCAGCTCTGCAACTTGGTTGGGAAAGCAGTTTTCCGACTTGCTGGTTGCAGGACTGGCTGGTCCTGAGCGAGAAAAAGATCTCCTGCTCTAAGGAGGCCCAGGAAGGAGGAACTGGGGACCAGGCTTGAAATGTGGCTGGCCGTTAGAGAGGAAGGAGACTAACGTTTACAGCTCAAGCGAGCCTCTGTGTTTACAGGCTGTCAGCTGTACCCACGGCCAGCTCTTAGGCTCCCCGTGATCGAGGCAGCCCACTTTCCTCAGGTAAACATCTGCTGTTCTCCCCGGTACGGCTCTATGTGAGCTGACGACCATGACACCTTCACTAGTCACATGCTCAAAAACACGTGTCTTGATTAGGATGTAGCTGTAGAATCTGAACTGTTCTTTAGCACAAGATAATAAAGTCAAAAGGACTTAAAACTAGGATGCTATTTATCACAGTCAGTCTGTTCTTTGTCAGTAAGAGAGCAAAGAGGCTGAGAAGGCTCTAAGGTCAGAGGCACACAGTGGCAGCCCCCAAACTTCAGAGCAGAAGGAAGAGAGGTACCATTAGCATAGGGGTGCAAAATCTACTTTGGAGCCAGGAATCACATCAGAATAAAGAAAAAAAAAATGTGTGTGCTCTAAACTAAAAACATCTGAAGTTTCAAGTTCTCACTTAAAGGTGAGCATCATGATTCTGTCAGACCTGACCTTGGATGTGAAGTCCACAGTCCATCTACTCCGCTGTGTCCCCCATACCCACGTTCCTGGACTCGTCCAAGCTTAGACAATTCACATCTGCAGTGAGGCAACATCTTCGAATGTATATTAATAGAAAGTCTTGAAATGAATTTCAAGTTGAGAAAGGAAAAATATTTTAAAACTGATCTTATTTTTCCAAAGAAGATAAAATTTGAGACTCTGCTATAAACTAGACCCATGCTCAATATACTAGAAGGTCAGGAAACTCACACCCGCGGCCAGCCGCCTATTTCGGTAAAGAAAGCACTGATACAGCACAGCCACGACGTTTGTGTATTGTCTCCCGCTGCTTTTGTGCTATGTCCAAGTTAAGCGTTTCTGACAGAGGCGCTACAGCACACAAAACTTAAAATATTTACTATTTACTATCTGGCCCTCTACAGAAAAGCTTTAGTGACCTCTGAAATACATGAATAATACTAGACACATAATAAACACAAACCTGGTGGAGTAATGAGGGTCCTTCTGTGTTCTTTACACCAACCAACGGGATGAATGTGTGGACTAGATGCTTCACACCTGTAGGTTATATAAATTAAAAAGCTGTAGTTATTGGATGAGCTCACAAATATTAGTAAAAGCATTTTTTTTAAAAATGGTTCATCAGAGATCATGAACACCTTACAGAGTTATTTATTACAATCTAACTAATTTGCAAAAAGTTGCTAAACCAAAGGTTCCTTCAGTCTTCCAATACACGAATGCCAAGCAGCGCTTTAGTAGATAAATGTCGTATAGGTTTCACATCATACAATTTTCTTCCTCCCATGAATACTGTTTATATTCTGAAACATCAAATATAGCATAAGTACAAAGATCACATCATTAAAATTCAGAATTTTCAATCATAGCCATCATATGGAAAAACGGACTGTCTGCACACAGGCAAGCTAAAATTATTTCACCATCTCTACAGGCACACATGCAAACGCAGGAAGCTCAGTCGCTCCCAAAAAACCAACAAGGTGCTATTTCTATTACCCATTTTGATGGCAGAGATCAGCTCTCAAACCAAGGTGTTTCCTCCTTTTCCCTACCTCTTTATTCTCCTGTCACTGGCACTAGAGCAAAGCATCTATGTTTCCAGAGCCTTTCTATCAACATTCAAACCTGGTACTTCTGATTCCCTGCTCCTAACCATGACTGCTCTGTGTGCGCCTCATCTCAGCATGCAACATGTTTCTCACTCGTTTGCTCACTCCTTCATCCAAATACCGAGGTGGGATGAGGTGCCAGGCATTAGGATAGACCCTGAGCAAACCGCAGCGAATAAAGCAGAAGCAAAGCTCCTACCTCTGTGGCACTTACACTGTGGTAGGAAGAGACAGGAAGTAAACAACAAACAAAACAGATCTGTCCCTGTGTATCTGCAAGGGGTTGGGTCTGGGACCCCTGCAGATACTAAAATCAGGATGTTCAAGCTCCTCATATGAAATGGCAGTCACCTTTAGATTACTTCTGGTACCCGGTATAACGTAAATGTGATGGAAACAGTCATTACACTATAAACACTGTGCAAATGTTAAATGCTACTGAAACACTATTATTAATGTACTATTTAGGGGAATGATAAAAATCTCTTTAAAAATATGTACATGTTCAGTGCAGATGTAACCACTGCAGGCCTAACTACAATTTAATCCGTGGTCGGAGGAATCTCTGGATGCGGCCACGGGCACCAAGGGCCAGCTGTCTATACACCTTAGTGACACAGCGCTAGAAAAGGAAGTGAAAGCGCAGAATGTAAGTGCGAGAGTGTGCCTCATAGAGCCTGGTCAAGGCTGCTTCTACGTACAACACTTTGAGGAAAAACTGGAAGGATTTGAAGAGAGAGAGAATGGAAACACTCAAATATATGAATTTGGTTAGGGCAGAGACGAGAGCAAGTACAATGTCATGGAGTGGGAACCCGGCAGGACTGCATCAGGAACAGGAACAAAGAGACTGCAGGAAGACAGACTAACAGGAAACGATGTCAGACAGGAGAGGCCTTCAGCTACAGTGAGGTGTGGGATTTCACTGGAACATCGCTGTGGAGGGTTTTGGGCACGGCAGTAGCTTACTCGTATTTGTGCTTGAATTATTTTGGCTACTGTGAGGAAAGTAATCCTCACGGGCGGCAAGAGAGGAGGTGGTCAAAGCCTACACAGTGTTGACCATGGTGGCCTCCCCACAGCGGTGTCAGTGAAAACAGCAAGAAGTGGACATGTTTTAGGTACACATTTTAAAGGCGAGCCAAAGCATGTGCTGACAGATTTAATACGGGATATGAGTGAACGGAAGAAATCAAGATGTTACAAGGCTTTGGGCACAGGCAAGAAGAACACAGCTGCCATTTTCCGAGATGGGGAAGACTCCAACCACAGTCTCTGACATTGCAAGTGGTGATGGAAGAGTCTTGCTATTGATATCTATTTGACAAACAGGAAAAGATGTCAATAGATAATGATAATGAGCATAGAAGTCTGGAGTTTAAGGGCAAGATCATAAGCCAAAATACAGATCTGGGAGCCATCAGCATTTGAGATGGTGCAGTATTTAATACCAAAAGCACAGCTGAAGTAGCGTGCAGAAGAGAAAGGATGAGTGAGGGAAGAAATGGGAAGAAAGAACCAAATCAACTGGGCCAAATGCTGCTGGCAGATCCCCGGAGAGAGGAAACAGGAAAGGATCGCTGGATTTGTGAGTGTGACGGTCTTTAGTACCCTTCACAAGAGTGGTTTTGGTAGAATTGGGAATGGACAAGGGCAAAAGACTGAAGAAAGCAGATCTAAGAGAGGATGCAAGATTATAAAGACAACATGTAAGTAATTCTGTTATGAAAGGGACCAGAGATATGGGGCACTGGAGAGCAAAAGAGAAGTTTTGTTTTGTTGTTTAAGTCGGGAGACTGGGAGATGCTGAGTGAGGCCTGTATGGGAATTCTCTGTATCATTTTAAAATAAACACTTTTTAATGAGATGAGAAATATTACCTCATTTAGTCAAAAAATAAAAGCAAAGCAAGATCCTTGATGATACAGCTGTTATTAAACAAAAAAAAAAACTTCTCTCATTTGTGCACTGGGAGAAATAACTCAACACGGAAGGTGACCTGCTGATGTTGAGAGCAGAGCTGAGTGGGGAGATGGGGTGGATCCCGGGGCAGCAGGACACACCCCCATCAATCCACGGGAAGAGAGCAGGAAGGTGCTAGAGCCAGGTGCAGGTATGGACAAGGCTCCATCTTTCTTCCCAAAGAAACAGGAAACAAGCTACCAACAGAAAGGGAGAATAGAAGAGAGTGTGAGAAGCCTGCAGAAGACAAAGAATGAAATGTCATAATGTGGAAGAACAGATGAGGACAGGGCAGAACTGGGTGCCCACATAATGTCCTCAGGCACAGATGGGAAGCTAGATCAGGTGGCTTGCTGTGTAATTTTCTCCAGCTGCATCCAACTACTAAACAGAGAAGACAGAAAGATGGGTGCAATTAGGACCGAGATTTCACCAGGCAGATACACTGTAAGGAAATGGAGGCTGTTCTCACAAGGAAGCAGTTACAGCAGCACTACAGAATACATAAGCACCTGAAGACATCACAACACCTTCAAAAAATGAAAAAGCCAGGCGTGGTGGCACATGCCTTTAATTCCAGCACTCGGGAGGCAGAGGCAGGAGGATTGCTGACGCCACATAGGGAGCTCAAAATAAACAAGTAAGTGAAAAGTGGCTCCAGGTATGATCGAAATAAATGGTGAATGTTTAAATTTTTAAAAATTTATTACAGTAAAAGATACATTTCCATTCATCCCCATCAAATACTCCCTCTTGCTTTGAACACACTTATCCCATCACTCTTGCCACTTTCACTTCACTCGGAAGTTGGCAGGCTGTGAACTCCTTTCGGGCACCACTGTAAACAAGTCATCCCTCAGTCCCATCTAGTGTTCAAAGGCAGAAATGAACCAAAAAGCAATACAATAAAGAGCTAGTGGAGAAAAACTTAGCAAATCATTAATCACACTACCTCTCTATTTCTATTTTTTGGGAGTTTCTGTGCAGTATATTATGAAAGAAGTCCATCTCAAAAAAATGTTTTATAAGTAAATACAAATTGTCCCCACAGGCTGCTAAAATTCAATCAGAACCAGACTGGTAGATTTTGAAAGGGTGAGAAACCAAGTAAATAATTCATGAAAAATCTATGTTTATGATAAAAAGATAAAGTAAGCAGACATGAAGGCCTTTTTATGGAAACACAAAGAGGTTAAGTGAGTTTACCAAGCCCTTGAATTGGAAAGAAAGATACTACTTTATCAGGCAAAAGCTAAACAAAACAAATGCACACACGTAGGGCTGCGGCCCTACGGGAGTCCCACAAGGACATTCCAAGGAGCTCGCTCCGGGCTCTTTGTGCCAAGCAGTAACAGCTGGGTTCTCTGGAGAACACAGGCCTCTCCCCTCTCCACACCAGAGCACTGCTCTGCCAGTGTGCTAGCATGCACCCAACTCTCTCGGCTTCCCACGATATGCCTCTCTGCGTCCCGACTAAGCCCCAAACCTCATCAGGTGGAGTCACCCTTTCTGTCCCTAATTTACAGTTAATCCCATTTCCCACAGCAGCTCTAGTAAATATTAATTAATTTCCTTCAAGATGAAAATCTCTAACTGACATAGGAACTTGGAAAACACCAAGGGGATGCCGTGTCATCACTGTGGAGCCCAACTTTCCTTTTATTTCTTTTTCTCCAGGCTGAGAGAGAGGAAAGTTTACTGGTGTCATCAATAATCTCATTTCAAATATTCGCATTCTCTCTCCTCACAGTGGTTGGGGACTCTCCTCTTGCCTAAAAACCAAAGCTCAAAATGCTCCAAGTGCAAGTAGCCCTCCCTCTGTGGATGTAGACTCCCCCGCCCCCGCCCCCAGCAATAATGTTCTTTTCCCCTTAGCACCAACTCCTCTGATGTCCCTGACAGCCATCTCTCCAACCTTCTGCAAATTAATTTCCCAGCTCCTGAAACTGTTAAACCTCACAATGCATGATAAGGTAGGTGTTATTCTTAGTTCGTTTTTTGGAAAGGGGGCAACTAAAGTTTAGAAGAGTTAAGTAATTTACCAAACAAATTAGTTGCCATTCTGCAAGTACATCCTAGCCCTGGGCCAAAACAATGTTTTCCTTGGCCAGGCACACCCCACACCAACATCTAAGAACCAATTCTTCTCCTCCTTCATGGTTGAACGCAAATCCTGTGACCCCCACAAAGCCTTCCTCAAGGACCCTCCAGTGGGTCTGAGCTGATCCTTTGTTTTCTGTGCAGCCACTAACAGCAAGAGATTATTTTGAATCATTAGGCATTCACCACACATGCGGAGCGGAGGTTTGCGCTTTCCTCCTTCCCCAGACCCCAGTCCTCAGGGTTGAACTTGAGAACTGCCAAGGTCCCATTCACCTTGTAACCCTCCCCTCTCCACCTACTGCTTCCCCACTTTAACTGAGGGTGACAAGCCTATCAGCTAAGACATGGCTCAAGACACTGTGTTGCTGGGTTGGTGACACAGCGGGGGTAGAGCACCTGCCTAGCAAGCACGAGGCTGGCAGTACAATTCCCAGCACCCCTTCCCCTCAAAAAGACACTGCACTGCAAACTCTTCAGTAGTATTTTAAGGAGATGTGCAACATTACCATTACTTTCAATTCATAAATATAAAAGAGCCCCACCTCTAAAAACAGTTTGCAATACTGTAGAACAATCAGAAAAGGACACCTGCCTAAGGCTTGTGCTAATTCATTAACTTGCTACTTCTTTTTCACAGATCTGACATTGCTGACTGAGCCCCAACTCAGACTCACCAGGACACCACTGAAATGTATTCCAAACTGGCTGAACCTGCAATCTCATTCCTTCTTTCCACTTAACAACAGACTAAGTCCTCTGGTTATGTGTCCCTGGATCCCAAAAGACAAGGTCACGAGAAAATAAACATTTCTTAGAAGGAAGTTTTTCCTTAGTGCCAGGGTGGGGGGAGAAGAGTTATGACGTGCTCTGCCCCAGAGCTCAGTCCGTAGACAGCTAGAAGATGAACAGAGAAAGAGGCTGCAACCAGCGCTGCAAAGCTGGGACAGCTCTGGGTCCTTGCTTTCCTCCCTGGGTCTTTACGGTCCCTTCTATTCCTACAATAATATTCTGTGATGGTCAGGATTATTCTTAAGGCCAATGACTCTCAAGAAAATAAACAACTAACAATCAGTTCAGGAGAAACCCAGAGAATCAATTTTTACTATTATGCATACTATTTTCCCTTCATAAAAAACGTTTTCAGTCCTGTATAAATGCCCATCATGTTCGTCTTTAGAAGAAATGCTTTACTGCAACTAAACCTGTAAGTACCACAAATATATAGAGACATAGATATGTTTTCAAATTCACACTAGTGTAAAGAGGTACAGGATTACTATCCAACCAAATTAAAAAAAACTCATTTCAAAGCTACTTAAATTGAGAAAGGCAAGCGGATCTGCAGCCTCAATTCCACACCTAAGTGATGCAGATAAAAACCATCCCAAATACAAAGATCAAAGAACAAAGTATTTAATAAACCTGGAGAAATTCCAGTGCACTTAAGCAATTTTCTAAGTGTATTAACTGCATGTGGAGGAAGAAAACACACTGTATTCTTTTTCTGACAATTAACAAAATATGATTTCATGTCACCAGTAGTATAAGTAATCCTCAAAGTACATTCTATCCTAAAAACAATTACCAGTTTAGTTTGTGCTCATAAAAGTGTGAAACTATGGTTTATAAGAGATTAGTGTTTTCTTTGCTCTTTTTAAAAAAGAACCCATAAGATCTGTTTTGTTTTATCCTTATAGGTTTGACATCAAAGAAAAGTAAATGTGACAAATTCTCATTTTTTTCTAGAATATTTTGAAAGGTAATATACATGAAATAATCAATTTGTATCTTTAAAGCACTGTAGTAAACTACTATCCACCCATTTTTTTTCAAGTCACAAAACAACTAAAAATTAAAAAAATAAATCTCCCAAAATGAATCAGAACTTTAAAAACAAAACAGGGGCTGGGGCATAACTTAGAGGTAGAGCATTGTACATGATGTGGTAGGCCCTGGGTTCCATCCCCAAAGACAAAACCAAACAAAACCAACAAAAAGCCACCCTCATTTCAACAAAACCTAATAATCAACTTAATATCACTTATTACTAAAAGGACTGTACCCCAAGTCACCACACTGGTACTTCCATCTTCAAATTCCATGAGATGTAGAGAAGACAAACACGTTCAACCCAGACAGATTATACTATTTCTAAATTAAAAGTTTTCTCATCCATTCATGGATGCAAAACATATATGGACAATCTTTAATGAAATAAAAAACATCAATTCACAGAGGACATCTCAGAAATGGAAAAGCATGGCATAACAAAGATTCAGTCGGCAAATTCAGACTGTGGGAGATGGAATAGTACAAACTGCCTGGTCTCTTCGATAGAGGTTACAAGGGAATGAAAAAACAGAGAGGAATAGAGGTCTACATGTTAAGAGATTAAAAAAAAAAAATCAAAGCAATCACAAAGCATGTACCTTGTTTGGACCTAAAAACATTTTTCAAAAATGCAACCACTAACATAACTGGAAAAAATACTGTTAAACACATTAGTGACAGTATGGCTATACTTTGAAAAGAAAAAGAATTCCCATTTTTAAAAGACACAAACTGAATCATTCACATGTGACATGCTGTATTATCAGGAAGGTTGGCTTCAAAATAATCTTAGAATTTTGAGTTTTAAGAATAGGAACACAGAAGGAACAATACTGCATATAAGATGATAAATAAAGCCTACACGAAGACCACTTTATCATTATTTTTGCATATGCCTGTAGTTCAATAAAGGTTTTTTATCACAAACTAAATATGACGATGTCCTGCGAAGAAAAACAATGCCTGGAACAAAAAAGCTGCAGAAAACAACAAAGACATTCTAAAAGACTTAATCAGCTGTGTACTGTAATCATGGAATGACTCATCCTCATTTTTCAAAATTTATGTAAACCACAGATGTAATGTATAGTGAAAAGTGAACAGCAAATAGATTTCAATTTGATGTCTTTTAAAAAAAAACAATGCAACTAAAACTGATGAGTAGCTAATAATTCAGTTTGAGGAGTAATGCAGATTATTGCTGTGTCTACAGAATATTTAAATATATGCATACTTAAAAAAGTGCTTCCCAGGCTGGGGATTTAGCTCAGTGATTAGAGTGCTTGCCTTGTAAGCACAAGGGCCTGAGTTCGATCCCCGGCACCACAAAAAAAAAAAAAAAAAAAAAAAAAAAAAAAAAAAAAAAAAAAAAAAAAAAAAAAAAAAAAAAAAAAAAAAAAAAAAAAAAAAAAAAAAAAAAAAAAAAAAAAAAAAAAAAAAAAAAAA
>PVJO010035083.1:0-10262 GCA_004026905.1 Hystrix cristata | reverse complement strand
AACTCGGGTCCTTGTGCTTGCAAGGCAGGCACTTTAACCGCTGAGCTAAATCCCCAGCCCACCATGCTGTTTTTAATACTGTAGCTCTATAGTATAGTTTTATGTCGGGGACTGTGATGTCCCCTGCTTTTCCCCTGTTGCTTAGGATCGTTTTTGCTATTCGTAGTCTCTTCTGGTTCCAGATAAAGTTCATGATTGTCCTTTCTATTTCTTTGAAGTATGTTAGTGGTATCTTGATTGGAATTGCATTAAATCTGTATAGCAGGGAGTATAGCCATTTTCACGATGTTGGTTCTTCCTCCCCAGGAACATGGGACGTCCTTCCATTTTTTGATATCCTTTTCAATTTCTTTTTTTAGGGTGCTGTAGTTTTCAATGTAAAGGTCTTTTACTTCTTTTGTTAGATAGATTCCTAAGTATTTTATTTTTGTGTGTGCAATTGTGAAAGGTTTATCTTTTGTTATTTCTTTTTCGGTGGGTGTATTGTTTGTGTATGGGAATGCTATTGACTTTTGGGTGTTGACTTTGTATCCAGCAACGCGACTGAATTTGCTTATTAAATCCAGCAGTTTTTTGGTGGAGATTTTTGGGTCTAAAAAAGCCTTTCTCAATTACCATCAATGAAGGACAAAACTCATAACTCTTGTATTTATATATTACCCAGCTAAATGGTTAAGTCCTAAAGGACTTGAAGACAGAAAGCCTGAGGTTCTGGAAATCAGAAATCCCACAATGCCCAGAACAGAAAACTGCCACTAAGGAAAGTTAGACTAGGCTGAGATCTTAAGAAGACGTTACCTAGCACAGCATGAAGCAGCAGCACTTGAAAAGCGAACAACTTACAAATAACTTTTTCCTGAAAGAAAGACAGTGATAAACTTTGACTTTTTACAGTAGTTTAAAGTTCACAGCAAAACTGAGCAGAAAGTATACAGAGTCCTTGGCCTCACACAAACCTCTCTCCCAACTACTGAATCTCCACATCACTGTAGTACAACTGTCATGATCAATGAAGCTGCACTGACATGTCATTATCACCAAGTCAGCAGCTTACCATAGGGCTCTTTGGTGTTGTACATGTGTTTGCACAAATTTATAATGACATGTATCCACCACATATTACACTGTATATAGAATAGTTTCACATATTAAAAATCCTGTGTTCTATTCATTGCTCCCCCTCCACTCACCTCTAGTAACCCACTCACTGTCTCTACAGTTTTTGACATATCTAAAATAATCATATAGTGAGGATCATACAGTATGCAGCTTTTCAGATTGGCTTCTTTCACCTAGTAATATGCATTTAAATCTTCCTTTATGTCTTTTCGTGATAGTTCACTTCCTTTTAACACTGAATAATATTCCATTGTCTGATATACTAGTTTGTTGATTCGCTTACTGAAGAATATCTTTGTTGCTTTCAAGTTTTGGCAATTTGAATAAAGTGGCTATAAACATCTGCGTGCACGTTTTCATGTGGACCTAAGTTTTCAGTTCATTTGGGTAAAGGCCAAGGAATGGGACTGCTGGATTTTGTTGTAAGAGTATGTTTAATTTTATAAGAAACTGCCTAACAATCTACCAAAATGGCTATACCATTTCCATTCTTACCAGCAATGAATGCCAGCATTTGGTATTACCAGTATTTCCTATTCTGGCCATCCTAATAGGTAGGTATGTAGTGGTATCTCATTTTTTTTAAATTTGCAATTCCCTAATGATATGTTGAATGCATTTTCAGATGCCTGCTAGCCATGTATCTTTTTCACTGAAGTGTCTGTTCAGGTATTTTGCCATTTTTAACTCAAGTTGTTCCCTTATTATTAAATTTTAAATCTTCGTGTATTTTAGACAACTGTCTTTAAGCAGCATCTCTGAAAAATATTTTCTTCCTGTTTATATGGCTTGCTGTCTCATTCTCTTGAGACCGTCTTTCATAGAGCAGAAGTTAATTTTAATAAAGTTCAGTCAATCATTTTTCATGACTCATACCTTTCATGCTGTATATAAAAATGTCACCACTAAGGTCATCTAGGTTTTCTCCTGTTACCCTCTAGGAGTTTTATAGTGTTCCATTTTACATCTACATCTACACAACCCTCAATACATTTGTTTATTTTTAACTATTGCTAAGTATAGTACATACTTATATGTAATTTCATTATCTGGGAGTGGAGGATAAAATTTATTTATAAATCTTCAAGGTTCAAATATGCTCAATATTCTCTCTCAATGACTCATAACATCCAAGTCATTGTCACATATGGGCACAATACAATTATCCTGCAAATACATCATTTTAGCATGAATGTATGGTACCATCAGCAATATATACTACAAGTAACCACAATGATGAAATTTCATGACTTTTATAAAATATAGTAAAAATCATTTACTAGCCACCTCAACAAACTTTCACAGATTATTTATATTATTATAACACTCACTTCGGAAGATTTAAAATTATTCAATTAAGCTCACCCATGCTGAAACCTAGGTTGCCTTATTTCACACCATAATTGATTGCTATGGTTTGTGCCTAAATGTCCCCTCAAAGCCTCATGAGGTCATAGATGGGGTTTCTCAGAGGTGGCAGAATCTAGAGTATGTGATGCTGGGATTATGGGTGTGTGGTTACTAAATCAATCCACTGATTGATTTGGCACCACCCTAATCCTGGCAGCCTGGAGAAGGTATAAGGCACAGAAAGAAGCTGCTTAGGTCCCTTGCTTACCTTTGCTGCCTTCTGCCTGTCTGCCCTGCCACCCTACCTTGAATCTGTTCGATTGTGGACTGAAACCTCTACAAACCGCAAGCTAAATAAACCTTCCCTCCCTTAATTTTGGATGTTGGGTATTTTGTCTCAGCAACAAGAAAAAAGTAACTAGGACAGTGACACATGATTTCATCCCTTATCCTGGACAGTAAAATTAAGGCTATCACTGAAACAGTACCATCTTCCTTTCAGAATCTGATCAAGTTTTTGATAAAAGCAATTGAAAGTAACCAAAGGCTTTACATATTCTTTTTGGTTCAGATCCAAAATATATTTCTGACCACTATTCCTAAGCTAATCAATGACCCAGCTCTACTTTCATTTATTTAACTATATTTCCTACAGATATTCATATAAGTTTATTACAAACTTATTAACACAGGTGTCTTACAAAGATCACTGTCAACATCCTGAGGATATTCTCTTTCAATCAGGTGTCAAATTTTAGCATTTTTCTTTCATAATGCTTAACTGCAAATACTGAACACCAAGAAAGAGTAATCTGAAAGGAGAAACAGATGGTGTTGCTGGTATATAAGCGCCTGAGAACATAAAAATACCTATCAAGTTACCTGACCTACAGTGAAAAGAATGGTATGTGGTAACTGAAAAATAAATTTAAGTGGGGCTCTTACTACCCTTTAACCTAGCCAATACCTCCTCTTAGAAGTATCCTCTGCCTCCTTCCCTTATGTGTAGTTCTGAAACTAACCTGATTCAATATCATCAGAGAAACATAAATCACTATGAGATTCTAACTTCATATCCCTTAGGATGGGTTAAAAAAAAAAAAAGAGGAACAAGTGTTGATGAAAACAGAGAAATTTGAACCCTCACACACTGCTAATGGGAATATAAAATGGTGTAGTCATTTTTGGAAAACAGTCTAGCAGACCTTCAGAAAGTTACACATAGCATTACTTTGTGATCTGTCAGTTCTACTATTAGATATACACCTGAGAAAAATGAAAACACATGATCACATAAATACTTGCACATGAATGTTCATAGCAGAATCACTCGTAATACAGCCAGGAAGTAGAAATCCATATCCCTATCAACTAATGGAAAACAAAATGTAGACTGTGAAATATTATTCAGCCACAAAAAGGAGTAATATATATTTTTCAGCCATTAAAAGGAATGATGTATGATACATCTTACATGGATGAAGCTTGGGACATTATGCTTAGTGAAAGAACCAAGACATAAAAGACATTATATTAATTCATTTATATGAAATGTCCTGAATAGGCAAATACATACAGAAAGGAGATTAGTGGTTGTCTAGGACTTTGTAGAATCTAGTCTAGCGGGCTGGGGACTTAGCTGAAGTGGTAGAGTGCTTGCTTAACATGTGCAAGGCCCTGAGTTCAATCCTTGAACCAAAAAAGAAAAAATCCAGTTTAGGGGTGATAGCTAAAGGGACTGGGATTTCTTACCGCAATGATAAAATGTTTTCAAACTGAGTGAGGGGATGATTGCACAATTCTATTAACATACTAAAAAACAACAAATCGTACATTTTACATGGGTAATTTGCATGGCATGTGAATTATATCTCATATCTCAGTCAAGCTGTTGAAAACCAGATTTCTCTGTCTAAAGCAACACAAAACAAAACAGTGGAAAAGGAAGGAAAGCATGGGGCTAGATTTAAAAATGATCAAGATCTGATATGTATATGCACCAAAGTGAACATAATTACTATGTACTGCAAATATATACTAATAAAAAAATTTTTTTAAGACTTCACTTTTGAAAGTAAATCAGCAAGTCACTGAAGAATTCAAACATTTACTTCACTTCAAGCTTATAAAATGCCATTTCATCACATCAGATTTTTATGAATGTAAGATGCCCATCTCATGAGGGGGGAAAATCAGCATCTAAGAGGTTTCCCTCAGTTCTAGTTTCTTTGCTTGTAAAATGAAATTATGACTCTCCAAATCTAAGTTTTCTTCATTTTAGTAAAAAGAGAAATTTATGTGTGTGTCTATTTTCAATATGTGGGCACTCTTCTAGAGGTTTGCATTACTTAAAAATAATTCACCCCAGTACAGTATTATCCCTGGTAAGAATCTGTCTGGCAAACTAAACAATAATTTACATATCCTTTTGTTACTGCTGTGCCCAAAAAATTAACAAATGAAGAAAATGCCAATGGTTAGATTTAAGGTATACTTACATCTGTCTCTTTTTGGCTAATAAGATTCTTCTGAAAGTAATATAGCTGGTGAATTCTTAAATCTCAGTTTTTATGAAAATAAGAGATTTTTTTAACTCCAGATATCTTGTCCCACAAGACATTTATCTACTGTCCATGAAAAAGTATGCGATCACTATAAAATCCGTCCAGGACAATGGTTTATCAAGCGATGACTTACCTCATACTTTGGAGCTTTTCAACAGCCATTTGTACCAAAACGGTGATGATGTATTTATTTGCCCATCCAAGAAATTAGTTATGCAAGACTCCACATTATTTAAGGTGAATTGTTTTAAATACTGCTCACTATTTCATACAATTTGGCACATAGTATACATACAATACTATATAGTACCCTATCCATTTACTTGAAATTACACAAGTAATCCAGAGATATCCAATCAAAATGTATGACTGGGTATACATACTCATCTTCTCTCTCTACTCCAAACACATACAACAGAAAAACTTACAAACAGATATCCTTCCATGCCAATCATGAAATTCAGCTGAAGTACAAGGGACCGGGTATAGCCAAAACAATCTCAAAAAAAGAACTTACATTTCCTTATTTCTAAACTTATTATGAATATACAGTAATCAAGAAATAGTGCTCCTGGGTTGAGAACAGACATACAGATCAATGAAACAGAATTGACAGTCCAGAAATAAACCTTTACACTTATAGCCTAATAATTACAAACTGATTTTTCATTCATGAAAAACTGGATTAGTCAATGATTTCTTAGATAGGAACCAAAAGCAAACAAAGATTGAATAAAAAATTGAACTACATCAAAAATTTAAAACTTTGGTGCTGTAAATTGTATTAAGAATGTGAAATGATTTCTTTCCCCACTGGCCATAGATCAAGAGAAGAAGCAAATCTGGTAGGTGCTGCTCCTTCAGACCAAAAGAAAGGCATAAGCCTGATGACGAGCCTAGAACATCAATGCCACACTGGACTACAGACTTTGTCAACTTCCTGTAGACTAGAGGAGGGAAAATCGTAAGACAGAAAGAGCATGGTCCTTCAGCCACAGCTTTCCAAATCACCCCTCACTCTTACTAATACAGCTTCTGTTTTTCTGTAAGAGGGTGAGAGCACTGCATAGCCTTAGTCAGAAGTAACAGTCTTAAAAGCTCCCTGCTGTAGCTGTGGTGAGTTAGACCGTCTTCTGAACCTGCAATGGGGATCTGACATCAATGGAGAGAAAATGACAGGAACATGGTAGAAGTGAATCTCCTTGTAGCTTTGAAATTAATGGAACCATGTGATCTGAGCAGAAGTAACATGTCGCTCTCATGTACAAGCCTTTAACAACCAGTGATCAATCTGCTCTTTCTTACCTCCACATTCAGTGATGCTAGAGACTCCCTGGGAGATGACAAAATGAGAAGAATCCTCAGCCAACACATGACAGACACGCAATGTGACTGAGAAACAGAACTATGATGTTTTAATATTTTAATATTAATAATTTAATATTTTACAGCTGCTATTGCCTTATAACCCAAATCACTATAATATCCTAACTCACTGTAATGAAAGAAGACTTTGAAAATTGTCTTGCATGTGAAAAGAATGTGAACTGCGAAACAGAGGGTAAACTGTGGTAAAGAGCTAAAACAGATCTCATCTCCTGACACTCATACACTTGACACAGGCTGGATCTACCAGTACTACAGTACTAGTGACTTGCTTCTAACAAAAAAAAAAAAAAAAAAAAAAAAACAGTGATGGGATGTTGCTTATGAGATTTGATTATTTAAAAAAAAAAAAGTTGCTTCTTTCTTGTTCACTGTGTCTCATTCTAAATTGAACCCTTTGATCTGGAGAACGCCAGTTACCAAGTGGAAAAAGGCTACATAGCAAGGAATTAATTTCCCTGGTTTGTATCACAGAATACCTGAGGCTTACCAACAGTCATGTGAATGAGGTTGGAAATCAGTCTTTTGAGCCCTACCGTAAGCCATGCCAGTAAACTTGGAAGAGGATGCTCTTCCATTTGGGCCTCGGAATGACATTACTTCTGGCTGATACCTTCTTTGCAGTCTTGTGAGAGCTCTTAACCCAGACATACCCAGCAAAGATACCTCCATTTGTGACCCACAGAAACTAAGAAATAATAAACGTTTATTGATTAGAAAGAAGGGTAAAGAGAAGGAAGGAAAAAAGGAGAGAAAAGGAGGAAAGAAAAAGGTGACAATAGCCCAAAGAATGGAAGGAAGCATTTGCAAATCATGTATCAGATGAGTATAGTATTCAATATATACAAAGAACTCTTACAACTCAACAATAAAAATATATAACCACAAACATTTTTCTAAAAGTATACAAATAGCCAGTAACACATGAAGAGATGCTCAACATTATTAGACGTTATTAAGGATGTTAATCAAAACCACAATGATATACCACTTCACATCCCTTAGGATGGCTAAATCAAAAAGGCAGGTAATAACGAGTGTTGAGGAGAATGTAGACAAACAGAAACCTTCATACACTGCTAGTAGGAATGTAAAATGTAATGCCCATTTTAGAAAACACTTCTGCAGTTCTTCAAAAAAATTAAATATAGTTACTTTATGATAAAGCAATTCTACTCTTAGGTATATGTCCAAGAAAATGAAAACACACTTGTACCCAAAAGCTCTACACAAATGTTCATAGCAGTATTATTCACAATAGTCAAAAAGTGGAAACAATCCACACATCTATCAATTGATGATCGAGACTAAAGAAAATGGTACTAGAGATACCAAGATCAGAAACAGAAGACAAAAGACAACAATTCAACCCTCTGAGGACAGCAAACAGCAATGGCTAAGCTTTCTGGAAACTACAAGCAGGCACCTACTCCTGAATCCACTGGTGATGTAATACTTTGATAGCCAATTCAGAAATGTGGCCAAGGCGGAGGAAAAAAACCTGCTTGCCCACAGCGGAGTTAAGTATCAGGAAAACTTAAGCAATGGGATTTAGGCCCTGAGTACACCTGGGAACTGGAACTCAAATTCCTCAAGAGACAAAGTCACCCTACCTTCAAATTATAAGATTTGATTCTGAAAAGTAGATCTAAAATGCTAGGCAAAATTGTATAATAAGGAGAAGCAATGACAGAGAGGGAAAAAAATTTAACATGAAATTAATTCTTTCAAAATAAACTTACCAACAAATAACAAAATGGGCCAGAAAACCTATGAGGAAAGCCAATGCCATTGAAAAATAATAAGAAAGCACAATTACCAAATACAAAAGTCCTTAGAGAAAAATTGGAAAAAACAAATGATTCCCTCTCAAAAATAATTTTTGTTAAGATATTTTACATACCATTCTAGACTGAAGTATACACAAACAAAAATCTATGACATTATTTAACAAAAATGTAATCCATTCTTAATGAGTTAAGGATGCAACTAACCTTTATATACGCACTTGGGTAGATCTTATGAACAGCATCTCCAGGTGCGCGCCCAGCTTCTCTGTCTAAGTAGTAACTCTGTACAAAGACTGCATGGTCACTAAGGCACCTGACCCAAACATCACCTTCACCTTTACATTCCAACTGCACACCTTTGCCTATGTGCAACCTTAGGAAGACAAACAGAATTAATTTCATCTTAGCTATTTACAAATAAATTTTAGTTCAAGTTATACTACAGATTCAATATTGAAAATTAAAAAGAATAAAGACAGAACAATGTAACACCATACCCAAAGATAGCCACTGTTAACATTTTATATTTCCTCCTTTCTTTTATAGTGATTAGTATGTGTTGGGAGCACTTAAGATGAATTCTCACTTAACCCTCACTACCCAATCAGGTTAAGTACTGTAATTTCTATTATGAGGAAACTAAGGCTTATAAATACATCCAAATCATTGCTAGGAACTTGTTACTATTTAAATTTTAAAAATCAGCTATGCAATCAGATGAGTCATATCTTAGGCGGTCAAAAGCTACGTGGAATTAATGGTTACTGAACTGGACAGTGCAGATGTAAATCATTTACTTCTCACAGAAAATTCTATCAGCCAGCACTGGCACAGAAAGTAACTTGCCAAAGTCACACAGTAGAAGAACCAAGACTGTGTGCTTATGCACACACACATTCTTAAACAACTGACATCATATATTAGCTAAAATGTTTTTCAGTAAAATGTCACCTTGAACATTTCCATTTTGTTACATAAACTTTACTAATTTTTTAATTATATAAAAGTGAAATTTTACCATAATTTAATTTACACAATTTCCCCTTTGCCAATTTTTAAAAATCACCAGTACTTTCAAAAATATCTATGCTTATGTTACATTATTTTCTCTGAACAGACGTGTAAAATAATTCATTTATCAGAGAAAATAAAAATTAGTTTCCAACTAGATTCCAGAAGGCCTAGCTACTATTCAAAACATAGAAACCTATTACCCTTATATATTAAGCAAGCATCTATATTTAAAATAGAATACTTACAAATTTTGAATTTAAAATGATCTTTACACCTTTATATTTAACAACTCATATAATACACATGGGAAAACAGTCTCAATTTTTAAAGTAACTAACTATACAATCAATACCTTGCTCTCTCAATGGCTTCTGTCCTGTGGACATTGGAGAGTTGACCCAAGCAAAAGCGATCTCCTCCAGAAGGATCCACGTATCCATCAACAGTTACGATAGGGCAGCTTGAAGGAACCTTAAATGTCTCTCCTACCTGAACATCCATTTCAAAGTAAGCAATGGAACACCAATACTCAGGAGCTGTAAGAAATAAATGAAAAAGAACCACCACCCTTGTGAGAAAAACATGAAGTCTTCACTTTCACTCCACAAGACAAAGTTTTTTCCTAAAAGAAAGGATGACAGGAGGTGAAAGGTAAATGAAAAACACTCAAAAGAACTGGACTAAAATAACACAATGCACTAAACAGCAGGAATTTCTGTCTTCTACTTTCCTGCTCAGTACTGAGAGGACTGTTCAGCAATTTGGTTCTTACCTCAAACCACCAAGTCAACTGAGAATTTAAAGGACACAAGCAAGCCAGGCATGACGGTGGCAGACGGTAATCCCAGCACTCTGAAAGGCTGATGAAGGAGGATTGAGAGTTTGAGCTCAGCCTGGGTATCTCAGCAGAGATATTTGCCTCAAAATAAAATTTTAAAAAGGGCTGGGGATGTAGCTCTGTGTGAAGGCCCTGGGTTCAATCCACAGTACCATCAAAATAAAACAAATTTTTAAAAATTACTATCTGCTTTGACTGTAT
>PVJO010035082.1:0-10261 GCA_004026905.1 Hystrix cristata | reverse complement strand
TGTATTTCTTAGTTCTTATAACCTTTAGTCCTCCATGGTTATTTTCAAACACGAGGTCATGGTTGGCTCTACTTGGTAATGTTGACTTCAGAGAGGGAAAGGTTAAAAAGAAAAAGGCTAAAAGAGAGACAATGGGAGAAGAAAGAGGAGGAAAAAACAAACTTACAGACAGCCCCTCCCAAAAAAAAAAAAAAAAGAATGTTGGTGGGAGAACAGCCCAAGATAGTACAGTGTCACTAGAGAGGAGGCAGAGATTTTATGTATGTTAATGGGTTCAGACCTTGCCGGCGCGCGGGCTCACTTTGCAGGCTTTGTCCCGGTGCCGGGGCCTCTCTCTCACCTGGTTGAAAAGTCCCGCGGTTACCAAGCACCTCCCCTCCACCTTCGTGTGTCCAGGGCGGGAGGGGGAAATCTCTCTGTCGCCTGGCAACGGATGTCGCAGGGCAGGCTCACTTTGCAGGCTTTGTCCCGGTGCCGGGGCCTCTCTCTCACCTGGTTGAAAAGTCCCCTAAAATTACATTTTTAGTTTATTAGCATATGTTTACAGTACATAATGATTACATTCCTTGTCTTTATTTGCATTTTTTCTGTTACTGTACTAACATTTCCCAATGCATGGGACTCGCCACATCCCAGTTAGAGTGGGAAGAAACTCAATACTCTCTTTTCCTAATAAAACATATTGCTGTTATTAGATAAAGAAGCTGAAAACTTGAAGAAAGAGAATGCCATAAAAGAACTTGAAAATTTCTGGAAATACCTGGACCCAATCCTGAATAATGAGAAACCTGAAACAAACCTCTTTGATGTTGCTCAACTTGAATGCATGGTCAAAGCAGCTGATTTTCCACCTGACTGGTCAGATGGTGAGACATTGGTCAGTACATTCACTAGTGAGAGTACCTAGCTTCCACATGTGATGCTGTGGTCCATTTACCTCATCCATTCACTCCACAGATACTTACTGAGCACTGACTATAAAGTCCATTGATGGTTGTGGTCTGGTTCTGTAGCTCTTCTTGTATGAATTAACAGTAAAGAATAAGATATGCCAGTATTTTGCTTTCGAATGCTCCCTACTTGTCGAGTAGCTATCTACCATCTCCCTTTCCCCCTTTTTCACCGCTTTTAAATAAATTGTCTTCTAAATAAATTGTCTTCTCCTAATTTTAAAAAAAAGAATAAGATACAGCAGATAAAGATAAATAATAATGATTATTTTACTTAATAATGCATTGCTTTGTTTCATGCCTCAACAATGTTGAGTCAGTAATTAGAATCTCAATATATAGTAACTGAGGAAATAGTGAAATTTTGTATTCTCTCTGTCTCTCTCTTCTTTCTTCTCTATTCTCTCCTCTCCTCTCCTCTTCTCTCCCCTCATCCCATCTCTTGTCTCCTGTCTCTCTCTCTCCCACTCTCTGGATGTAGTTCAAACATTGTCTTTCTAAGCTCTTGATTTTATTGCCAAACGCTTATTTTTTTTAAATATACTTGGCCAACATGCTCTATCTTTATCAGATTGCTTGACCCTGGCCCAACAACTAGCAGACATTTCCTGAGAACATTTACCGGTCCCTGCTATTGATGAGCTTGCAGAAGAAAGATTAAAACCATGAGACAGGGAAACAGTGACTAAGATGCCATACATTTAGGTCATAAGTTATGTGGAGCATACTCTTAAGTTTCCTATTCATTCCAAAAAGGAAGAAATAAGATGATGGGAAATGTAGTGAATGCCAGTTATATTAAGAGAGTTTTCTTTTTCCTTAAAAAAAAAAAAGTTCTAGTGACTACTTCTCAAGGATGTTGCAGAAGGTTTTCAGGCATTTATCTCTATCATACTGAAGCTTTCAGGTCTCTTTATGGTTGACCCTGTTACAACAAACAGAGCCAGGAAGTGCTGAGGCCACTAATGGCTGTATTTCAGCACAAGGGAGTGGAGCTGAAAGGAGAGTCCTAGGCAGGGACCACACCAAAGGAATGATCTGAAAGAGCTGGGCAAAGTAGGGTGGAGAAGGAAGATGACGGGTACCTGTGAATGCCCGTGGACACTTCCGATTCCAAGAGTCCCTGACCCTGTCACCTTGAAATGGATGTGCACTTAATGAAAGGAGTGAAAAAAATTGAAGAGAGTGGCCAGATCTGAACCTTGGCAAATGAACAGGGCTTGAATAAGCAGCATTTAAGTTGTAAAGACTCTCAGCACACAGAATTAGATGCCACTATGTACAAACAAAACACTCAAGCTACTTGCTAACAGCAAGAATAAATGTTAACCTTCTGCTATGTGTGGAAAATGAAGCCAGATGTAGAAAAGCTATAGCTAAAGGCAAAATCAGCTTTTGCCTTTGCCTCTTTCTACCCTTTTCTCAATATGACCAGCCTTCCAGCTCCGCCTCAGATGCTCCTGCTTCCTAACCCTCAGCTCAAAAAAGGACCATTGCCAGCTGTCCTTTATGCTTCATCTCCCAGAGATATTGGCCTGTCAAGTAATGTAGTGCTGTGGCTATCCATCCTATTTCAGTGTAATTCTAGATTACACCCACTAATGTGAGCTAATGTTTGGGGAAGAGACATTTTCCCTGAGATCTCGCAACCTCACCTCAGTGCTAGCTTCTTACACTTTGTTGCTAGTCAGCCAGCTGTTCTCCAATCCACATAAAATCTATGTAGGCTGATAAAACCTACATCCACATGCTGAGTGTGGTGGCACATGCCTGTCATCCTCCCGCTTGAGAGGCTGAGGCAGGAGGATTGCTGTGAGTTCGAGGTCAGTCTGGGCTACATAGCAAAATGCTGTCTCAAAAAAACAAAACATCATCATCATGATCATCATCTTCATCATCATCATCATCATCAAATCTACACCCACAGAGTTACAATTTAGAGAAATACTCCTCTCTTTGGGGCCAAGACCTGGCTGGTCACTCTGTAAAGTACTTGTATATGTTTTGGTTCAGTCCATCATAAAATTCCTGGAGCATAATTCAGAGCAATAGCAAAAGCTTTCATCTGTGCATATTCTTTACTCTCCAGCACATGCTGAGAGAAGATGAAATGTGCTCAGCCCCACACAGAGTACATTCCATGGCATCTTTGGGGCTCAGAGGCAAACACCATAGCATACAATCGCAACTTCAGAAGACTCGTTATCATCCCTGGCATCCTGCTTCCTACTCCAGTGTCCACAGTTTCCTACTCATTAGGTTAATCATCCCATTTTAATGAAAGACATAGTGACAGTGTTTTTTGAAAAATACAGAAAAATTTAAATAGCATTAAAGTTGAGAAAAATTATTTTATGTTGAAAATGTATTACTAGCTTAGTTGAAATACGAGGTGTGGTAGGACACGCCTGACTTCAGAACTGTGTGATGGATGTCTAGCATGTCTGCTTGGCCATGAAGGCAGCTGCCATCTGAAAGTGTTCAGCTCTCTAGAGTCAGCTGGACCCACACTGCTCAGCTGATTCTACTGATCTTCTACCAGCCAGTTTGCAAGCGCAAAATAAGCATCGTCTTTGCGCTGGTGCTTTGGTCTGAGTCCAGCTGCAGTAATCTTTTAGAGCCCACCATTGAGGACAATAGGAAAGGAGTGCCTCCAAAGCCACTGAGCTGAATATTGAGGATCAAGGTTCATTTTAAATTTAAAATGACTTAATGAACAAAAAATGATAAGTCTACTATTAGTAGAAACAGACCAAATACATGGTGTTTGTACGCTCAGCTATATCTATAAGTTGCTCATGGCCTTGCACCCAAAGTAAAGGCCAGCCAAGCAGTCCTTCTTCCTTTATGGATGGAAAGCACTTGCAGCCTTTGGCTGCAAACAAGCAGGCTGTATTCCTGCTTTACCAAGGTAACGAAAGCTTTACATCAAAAAAATGCCCATCAAGACGTGCTAACTGCTCATGTAAGACATCTGCAACATCTCAAGTTAAAGCCTGGTTGCTGAAATAATTTGCTGGCCTTTAGTATATCATTTGCTGTTTGATTTTAAAATGAATTAACTAAGTTAAGCTAATCACTGGGCAAAAGCTTTACTGTATTTCCTAGAAATGTATTTCTATACCAGAAAATACATTTAGGCAAAAAATACCATGTTGAAACTTGACTGAAAAGCCCTCAGTCTTAACATGAGCACGCGAAGCCAGATGGACAAGTGCATTACAAAGGGCAGAGCTGTGCACTCCCCTGGACTTCTGCCACACGGTGATTCACTCACCCCACAAGAAGCCCTCTCATTCTACCTTTCCCTTTCCACTCAGACATAAGATGAACCTATTTAATCCTTCTTTCCTTTCAAGCAGACAGACCCAGAAATGACAGTGTTTTCCTACTTCTGAAAATGAAAGCTCAAGTAATAAACGTATCTGATCTATGCTTGCTTGTCAGCTCATTAAACCTGTAGGTATTATACAAGCAGTAGTTTTATGGAATTTCCTAGTGTCTTTCCCTAACTTTAGTGGAGGCAAAAGGAAGGCAGGGAAAGAAGAAAGAAATATTGATGTGCATGTGCTGTAGTTAGTGTTCCCGCGTGGATGATACGTGGAGCCAAGCAAGTGATTCTGTTTTGCACCTGCATAGCCAGGCAAGAAATCATCTGTTGTCTTTGGCTAAGGATGTCAAAATTACCTAATATGTATTAAGAATTAAAATATAAAAAATATAGGCCATGCTGTGGAAACTAATGGTTAAGTTGTTTTTCACCTGGTTAAAACACTGATTAGTCTTTTTGAATATTAGGCATCTATAAGGTCCAGTAAAGGGAACAGCCTGCATTGTGATGAGTGAGAAGGCTAAGCAAGCTTCACAGATGAAGACTTGGTCACCACAGCTGGAATCCAGTGGTTCAGGGATTCAGAGATTTGCTTTGCTATAAAAATGTGACAGGCTTAGCTGATAAGAGACACAAATCTTGTATCCATTTCCAGTAGTCTGAAACAAATAACCAGTTGTCATTAATTCTCTCATCTATAGCTGCAATTGGGCACCAATATTTTTGAAAATATTGCCTGTTTGATGTATGATACCCTGGATTGGAAAAGACAGCACCAGCATTATTTGGAAAGCATGAAGCTTATTAATGTTCCACAAGTAGTTAATGAGAAAAATATTTTAGAAGCTGTACCAATTTCTGAGGTAGGTATGGCTCAAATGTCTTTAATAGGCCAAATGATGAACTAAATTTCATTTTTACACTTATAAAGCATAAAATGAAAATATTACATGAGTACTTGTACTGAAGTAATACAGCCTGCTGGAATTGAATCCATGAGGTGGGAACTCGGGAAAGGGCTCTAGGAGAGGGCTGTATCGTGGGGTCTTTATGAAGCTTCTCAACTATTTAACACCTGCAAAAATAAGGATGGAATGCACCTGTCAGAACGTGGTGCAAGGAGTAACATGTAGAACGAAGTGGTGGTTGTGATAAAGTAATCGTCGTATTTATTTAGCACATACTATGTGCTTACACTGTATGAGATACTGACAACACAACAATGAAGATTCATTCACTGTCCTCCTCACTGAGGGTACCTTTTAAAGAGGAGGTTAGTCAAGTCAGCAGCTTCAGTATAGCATGATGAATGCTATGAGGGCACACAGCTCAGACTATAGGTGAAGGGGTTAAAAAAAATGGTAACTCACCTAATTTGGGGAGAAGTAGGGTGCAGAGAGAGGAGGGAGAAAAATATTACCAGGGTTAATGATGTGGCGAAGGCTCAGTTTGAACTGTCTAGTAAAAAACTTGATGGAGAAAAAGGGCATGATGATATTCTCACAAAAGGGGCAGAGATACACAAAGACATGGAGATCAGAGAAACTGTTATGGCACAAGCTCCATAGAAAGGGAGCTAGTGCTGCCAGGCTGCCCGTGCAAAAGGGAGGCAGCAACATGTCAAAATTGCAGTGGTGGGAGGCAGACTGGAACCTTCTTTAGTGCTGAGGTAACAAGTTTGCTGTGTTACCCTGAATGCAGGGGGGAACCATTGAAAGGCTGTTAGGGGAGAATGGCACTACTCAGCATCATCCAGAAAAGAAAAACTTGCTTCTGATGCAGCATCAGCCCATCACCTTCCCTGCAATTGCTCAGTGGGTGGTGTTAAAAATAATTGAATAGCATCTAACACCCATAGCTTCCTTCCTCCCACAGACAAAACTCTTTTTCTTCATTCCTAACACTAGAAAATGAATTATAGTCAGAATCCTGTTGAATCTAAACATTAGCGTCTGAGGAAAGCATCTCTCAGATGGATATCTCAGTTGTCTCTTCTTAATTATTATTCTTTTAGGCCCCACAACAAGTTGTTACAGTGCCTGGAAAGAAGAAAATACAGTCGGAAGAGCCACAGGTTCCACCACCAGGCATGTATGGAGTTGGCTGCTGGAGAATCTACATCATGAGCTGCCCCTTTAAGGCATAATGACTGCCCTCCAAATTGCTTTCAGCTCCCCTCCACCTACAGTTGCTACCCTTATTAGTGCATAGTCATAATTTGAAATTATGCATGAGATTTTGATGGAAGAAACAGAAAGCATATCCTAATAGGGCAATGCTATTTTCTGTATTTTATAGTAACTTTCATCATCACACCTGAAGTAGACATGAGATATTACAATGATCTGCTGAACCCAATTCCAGAGGAATTCATTTCTGTGCCCCTAATACTGCACTGTATTTTAGAACAGGTGAGTAGACTCTGGGGCTTTTCCCAGACTGTGTTCTTAAGAAAGTCACTTTATCCCTATGCTTCCACTTTTTAACACTATTTAAAAATTATACTCATAATACCTGAACACATTCCCATTTATAGAGTTTAGCACATTTTAGACAAATGTGGAAGAGTTTATTTTATATTCCCCCAAGTTTTGGTAGAACATATCATTAAAATTATCTCTGCCTAGTGTTGTTTTAATTGAAGGGAAGAGGACATAGTGGCTTATAGTCTTTAACTCATTTTAGTATTTTTGTGCTTAAAGATTTAATTAGGTTTTTCTACTTTTGAGGCCAGTTTTTGTCACTGATATAAATACATCTGTTTCATTTGGATTTTTCAAGATGATATAAGGTTCTTCATATTATTCACTTAAATGACTTTTTAAACTAGCCACCATGTGGTGATGTGATGTTTTTGATGTGGTAAAAGGTGAATATGAATTGGCTGATCAAAAAACGTGATGAGGAAAGGGACAGTGATGTCTTAAAGAAAGGAGCAAAAAAGATACGGAAGTCAAAAGAAGTGCCATGACACATGCCAGAACCACAGGGAAGTTCATTGTTCCAGGCTGCCTGTACAAACTGGAGACCAATTCTACCAATAATACAACAGCTGATTATGTCCCCTTTCTTGGGACTGCTGCTGTTTATCTGTGGCCTCTCTTGTCTTGGTCATGGTTGCCAATGGTGTATCTATTAAATTGGTCTTTTTTTTAAATTTTTATTTACTTATTTATTTTTTATTTTTTAAAATTGGTCTTTTCAAAGAAACAACATTGTTTCATTGTTCAGGTTTTTAATTTTTTATTAATTTGTTCATTTATCTTTATTATTTCTTTCTTTCTACTCTTTTTTGGGCTTATTTTGTATTTCATTTTAATTAAAAGTGTATTTTGCTTATTTGCCTTGTTTCTTGCTTTACTTAAAGTCTACATTCCTTTGGAATGGTTGTTTGATTGCATCCTGATACTTTCAGTGTATTCAGTTCTAGACCCTTATCACTGCTTTTACTCATGAATTAATTTAGTTCCTACCATGTATTGTTGATTTCTAATATTATTGCAGTGCCAGAAAAACGTGGTCTGCAAGTTAAAATTTCCTGGGTCTTCTTGTGTGACCTCATGTACATGGTCAATTGTTGTGAATATCTACATATATTTTAAAACAATTTATTATTCGTACTACTAGCATGCAAATAACCCAAATGGCCCTTACAGACACCAGGGACTGCCTGTTCTAAATTATTTCAGTATATTCACTCATTTAATTTTCAAAACAATCCTATTAAGCAGGAACTATTTTTATGTCCCACTTTTCAGTTAAAAAAATGGAAGCATAAAAATCTTAAGTAGCTTCTTCAAGTAGTAAGTAGCAGGAATGACTTTGAACTAGTCGATATGCATGGAAAAGTACTTTGATAGCATTGCTCTGTTTTTCTTTTCCTACCATTATTGCTAATAAGAAGTGTAACGTAGGTCTGAAATTAATGTTTTCCTTGTAGCTAGTAAGGTTTTCTCCTTGTAATTGAGAATATGTGTGCCAGTTAATCTTAATTGTCAACTTGACTGGGTTAAGAGATTCCTGGAGAGATGATTGGATTATGGGGCTGCTGTAATCATGAATGGACTAATCCACTGAGGCAAATGTGTGTTAGGAAGTTGGGTCAGATTGGAGGAAGTGGATCACTGTGGGGAGGGGGAGGACATGCTTTTGAAGGGTATATCTCTCTCTTGCCCTCTTCCCCTGTGCTCACCCTTCTTCCTGGCCACCATAAAGTGAGCAGATTTGCTCCACTGTGCCTCTTTTCCATGTTTCTGTCATGGAACCAGCTGACCATGGTCTAAAAGTTCTCAAACCATGAGCCATAATAATAACCCTTTTTTCCTTTAAATTGTGTACATTAGGTACTTTGTCCCAATGACAAGAACATAACTAAAACAAGACTATGTCTAAGAGTTTTAATCCATTTTCTGTTCTTATGACAAAATGCCTAAAGCTGGTTATGTTTATAAAGAGAGGAGTTTTCTTTAGCTCACCATTTTGGAGGCCAAAATTCCAAAATCAGGCAGCCTCATTGATGTGAGAGCTTCCTTAACATGGTCACATCATGATGGATGGCATCATGGCTGTAGCACATGGGAGAGGGAGCCACCATGTGGTAAGACAGGAAGCCGGAGTGAAGAATGAGAAAGTTTGGCTCTTTTTACAACAACCCTTTCACAAAAATTAACTCAAATTCCCATGAGAACTCCCTTAATCCCTTCAAGGCAGGGCTCTAGGGTCCGCCTCTTAAAGTCTTGCCTGCTCAATAGCACCACGCTGAGAACCAAGCCTCCAGCACATGAACTCTTGGGGGACAGACCACATCCAAACTGCACCACCAGGGATGCTTTTGTTTGTTTTGTCATAAATATCATTATGATCTAAAGGAATTTTAAACTATTTTCCAGTCACATTCAGAATTCTTACTGTACTCTATAACAGCTTTAAAAATATGTTTCTGCCCTATATCTGTAATCTCCCCCCACACACATACACACAAACACACAAACACACAACACACACACGCACACACAGAGTTTATCATTTACATAGCCCTTCTGTTTTTGTTTTTGGGTTTTTTTTCTCAAATATATTAATTCTTCTTCAACTTTTCTCTCTGACTTCCCTCCCTTGGTAGTTTGCTTTCCATCTCTATGTCTGTGGAAACTTTGTGTTCTAGTCTCCAGTAGATGTGGCTTTCCTCACATAAGCCTTCTCTGACATCTGACTCAAAGAAGGTGCACAGCACAGCACACACATGGCACTGTCTGTTTTGGCACTTTGTTTTGTTTTCAGCAGCTGTTTTTTTTTTTTTTAACATGTCTGTATTAGCTTTGTTCCTTGGCTTCCTCCTCCTATCAAAGTGTGAGTTCCATACAACCTGGAACCTGACATAGTCTTACTACGGTATGCTCAGTGCACAGTAATCATAACTAATCCATAGTAGGTACTGACACATATTTGTTAAATTAATGAGTAGATTCTAGGAAAACCTTCTTTCATATTTTCAGATATCATTTTTCCTATTTACTCTAATTATTGGATGGATATGCCCACTTTGGTTTTCCTCTTTTTTTTTTTAATTTTCTTCCAGTTTTATCTCTTTGGAAACTCTATCTTAACTTTCTACAAATTCTTTCTTCAGTGGAATGCAGTCTGCCATTGAAGCAATATTTCTAATTTGTAAATTCTCTATTGTTAGCATTGTCTATTCTTGTTTTGAGTTCAAGGATATAGCACGTTTATTTCTCTTTATCAATAAATAAAATGTTTATTTTAAAGTTCTTTCCAGGCTCTAGCATCTCTGTTTATTTCCAGTGCATAATTTTCTGTTTACTGATTACCTTGGTTTTCTAACCAATCACATCAATATTTACCTTTAATACCTCACAGTTTTTTTGAAAGATCAAAACTTTAACTATGCCAATAAATTTGTAAAAGCTCAAAATCTCTGTAGAGTCTGCAGTGTCATTTTATTTACCATAGTATTTTTTTTGTT
>PVJO010035081.1:0-10265 GCA_004026905.1 Hystrix cristata | reverse complement strand
TTTCATCTACTTGAGATGCTCTGTAAGCTCATAGGTGGTCTATTTTGGATAGAGCCCCGGTGCTGCTGAGAAGAGTGTGTATCCTGATGCTGTGGGATAGAACACTCTGCAGACATCTACTAAGACCATTTGTTCATATGTTTGGACTAGTTCTGATATTTCTTTGTTGATTTTATGCCTAATTGACCTGTCTATCTGTGGCAGTAGTGAGTTCTCCCATTACCATTATACCAGTTCTTATCTGATTTTTCATATTCATTATATTTGTTTTACATAGTTGGGTGCACTGGTATTTGGAGCATACATATTTATGACTATTATCTTCTAGGATTATTCCCTTAACAAGTATGTAATGAGCTTCTCTATCTTTTCTGATCAGTCTTGGCTTTAAATCCTCTTTCTCTTCAAACAGAATAGCTAACTCTGCTTTTTTCTGGGTTCCTGTCACATGAAATGTTGTTTTCCATCCTTTGACTTTCAGTTCTATGAATTTATTTTTTAGTTAAATTTGTTTCTTGCATGCAGCATTTTTTAAATCAATTATTCCAACCTTCTTTTGTTTTGTTTTGTTTTGTTTGTGAATTGAGACCATTCACATTGATGGTGATAATCAATATGTATTGAGTTATCCTTGTCATATTATTTTCCTATTCTTAGCTCCCTTTCTTTCTCTTCTGTTTGATTGCTTGTCTTGCCTGATGGATTCATTCTACTGGGATTCTTGGAATTGTTGCCTTCCTTGTCTTTTCCTAGAATACCCTTCAGAGCATTTTAGAGTGCTGAGTTGGTGGTCATGAATTTCTTCAGATGTTCTTTATTATGGAAGCATCTTATGACTCTATTAATTTTGAAAGATCATTTTGTGGAGTATATCATTCTGGGTTGAAGGTTGTTTTCTTTTCAGTCTTTAAATACCTCACTTCAAGTTCTCCTTGACTTAAGGGGTTGTGTTGAGAAGTCTGCTGTGATTCTGCTGGGTTTTCTTTTGGAGGTGGTTTGTTTCTTTTCTCTAACATTTTTAGTATTCTGTTCTTGTGTTGAGTTTCTGGATTCTTGACTATTATATGCCTTGGTGTAGTATTTTACTGATCATTACTATTTGGAGTTCTATATGCCGCATATATCTTTATATCAAATTCTTTTTCCATGCTTGGAAAGTTTCCTGCTTATACTTCTGAGAACAGGTACTTTATGCCCTTTGTGCTATTTTCTGATGCTTCATTGAATCCAATTAATCTTATGTTATTTTTCTTTGCATAGTCCAGCAGCTGTTTGAATGATTCTTGTGGCCCCTCGCTATTTTCAAGAAGTCTTTTATTTTATGGTTGTCAACCACAACCTTGTCTTCCAGTTCTGATATTCTATCTTAGCATTGGTTACTCTGCTGTATATACACTCAGTAGAAATTTTAAGTGCTGGATTCTATTTGTGTCTGTTTTATGGGATAAAGTTCTTTTCTATGCTGGGCATTCATGAATTCCATGTCTTTCCTGTGGTCTTCTTTCTTTAACTTTATCTAATCTAGGCTTACTAATCATTTCCTTCACTGTGTCATCATCTCTTCAATTATTTTTGTTTTGTTTTTAACAAGAGATTTTTTATCTTTTTTTTACTTCTGTTTTCACCTTTTCATTAAATTCATCTCAATGATTTTTGATTTCTTTGACCTCCATGTTTCCTCATGTGAGTCAGTGTTTATGTGTCATATATTGCTTCCATGTTTTCTTATTTTCTATTTTTTTATTTGTTTCTTGTGTTGAGACTTGTAAATTGCTTATGGTAGGTAGCTTTATTACCAGTATCAAGATTTCTTTAGGAAATGACTACTTTTTGGAGAGGCCTTCTAGGCACAGCTGGGTTTTGGCCTTTGAGTTTGTCAGATGATCCTACTTTTTCAATTTATTAGAGATGAAAGGTTGCTTCCTGTTTGACCTAGCACCCAGTTCTTTGTTACTTGACTGTAGTATTGCTTATGACCCCCAGATAATCTAGGTATTGGCTAAAAGGGAGATCAATTGATCACAACAACTATGTCACCTTAGCTAAGGTACTACCATCAGTAATAACAGTAGCATCAAGCACAGACTAGAAAATGATAAACTGTGACAACTATTTGTCACCTTTGACCATAGGTACAAGATTTATAGTTATATAGAAAAATCTAAGGAAATCAGAATATTGTGTACAGTAAATATCCACACAATAGAGCAATTTTACCCTACAGGGAAGAAATTTAAAAGGGATAAGAGGAAGGATAGAGAAATAAATGAAGAGAAAAAGATTATAGGCAAGACTGAAGGACAACTGAATATTCCCGAACCTTCAGGAAACAGGAAGATGAGAGTGAAATAAAGAAGGAAAAAACAAATCGAAGAACAAGAATGAAATAAACCAAAAAAACAAAAACAAAAACAAAAACAAAACCCTAAAAACAATGTTCACACTCACAAAAAACCAAGCACAAAAACAAACAACAACAACACCCACAAATGATAGAATCAACAAGAAAGAAAAGAAAAGAAATTTCTCTGTTATTTCAAGCCTGTTGTTATCTTCTGGAGTCTATGCTTTCATAGTAGTATCCAATTCAGGGCATGACTCTGCTCTTGCTGGTAGACTAATGAGGCAGTCAGATCCCAGATCTATACTAGATAATCCCAGCAAGCCTGCAGTAGGATTAGAGTACGGTGCTGGTTCTGGTACTTTCAAATCCATAGAAGTTGAGGCTGATCCTGGCCTCTGCTTGTGGTGTTTATGCCTGAGTCGTTTAGCTTATAATTTACTGGGTGTCTTTTGCTGGTCTGACCACAGCTCCTTGACCCTGCATATTTCCTATGGTCCCCCCTTACCCAGTCCCAAGAGCTTTTAACACTGGGAGGCCCGAGATGAAGCCAAGTCACAGCTGCTTTGAGTCCCAGGTTTAGTTGGCCTCTCCCTAAAATGGTGTCTGACCAAGGACTGTCTCCAGGGTTCACTGCAGCTGCTTGGACTGGAGTCACTCACTAGCTGTTGTAGCCCACAGTATCTGCTGCTCCATTCCACTGGCGTGTTTCTCCCTGGAAGTCTCTGGAGTCATCTGTCTTCACAGAGTCTATAGAGTCAATCTTCCTTTGTCATGCCATATGCCATGAGCCAGGTAGAATATGCAGATTTCCCCTTCCTTGTTCTGCATAGAGGTCTATTTCTTCACTTTCTCTGTGTGCTCCAGTTTTACCTTCAAGTCCTTCCTGGGTTGCAGGGATCAACCTCCTTCCATCTTTCTTCCCCAGATTGTTAGTTACTTCCCTATGTCTGGATTCTGAATCTTGGAAAGGTTGATTTGTTGCTGCTTACCACCCTCCCATCTCCCTGGAAGTCCTTTCCTTCCATATCTTGATCTTCTTCATATTTGAAAAGTATCTATTTCCCTACTTCCTATTATCTATTTTTCATTTTGCTCTTTATTTATATTTTGTATTTCTCATATAAAGGAATCATGCAGCATTTAGGCTTTTATGTTCTGAATGATTTCACTTAATGTTATGGTCTCATGGTCTACCCATTTTTCCTACAAAAGTCTCAAGTTTATACTTCTTTATGACTTAGCAGTATTCTACTTTGTATAAATACCATACTTTCTTTATCCATTCTTCTTTATTGGACTACAGGCCACTTCCATGATATAGCTATTTAGAACTGTATTGCTGTAAACATAGGTATGCATGTACTATATTTTGTTCTTTTGGGTAGGCAGCCAGAAGGGAAATAGGTGAGTCGAATGGAATTTCTAGCTTTTATTTGTGAAGAACCTCCATATTTATTTCCATAGTGGTACCACTGTGAGGGGGTGTTGCCAGCAAAAAGCAGGGCTGCAAAAGTGTTGGCTGCTGTGGGAACCAGTAAGGAACCCACACCAGGAGCTAATCTGAGGCAACTGAAGGGGAAGTGGTGGCGATTGTGAATGAGCAGGGGCTTTGGGGAGAGCCATGGAATGCAGATGGTGGGGCAAAGCCACCTCAGGACTTACTACCAGGACATTGGCTATATGCCACCCACTGCACCCTATCCAAGGAGGCCTCAGGGAGTTCACACTGTGACCTCACTGTAGGCTCTGGCAAATAAGTTGGTAGCCAGGAACCTTGCCTCTACCACTTTCACTTTCTCAGCCCCACATAGGATATGGATTCTTCTGCCAAAATTTCTTCACCAAAATGTCTGGAGCTCACTGCAGTGTCCCGCGAATTCCTATCCAGAGCCCACTAGGTCTGCAATGGAAGCTGAAGTGTCTGTGTTGGAAGCAAGGAGATTACATGCAAGGTGAAGGTGAAGCCAGAAGATTATGTCCAAAGTGAAGGTGGAGCTCCTCCAAAGAAACCAAAACAAATCCATCCTTCATTTCCCTTTTATACCATCCAGGCAATGAGCCGCCCTAGGGTGGATCTTCTACACACTAGGGCATGGAATTGCTGAACTGATTTAGTTAAACTTCTACTAGTTGCCACAATCAATCAACCATCACAATAACTTTTCTTCAAATAAGAAAGGAGTGAGAAACCAACGAATGAGAAACTGGTTTTGTTAACCATTCATGGTTCCACTGGACCAAACTCTTGCCCTTTTGCACTCTCAGCTCCCTGGGTGATTATCATATTTCATCTCAAGCATCAAGAGGAAGGCAGTCAGGTGGGCCTTGACAGTGTAAGGGCAAACCAGATAGGCTTAGTGCTGGGCCTGGGGTCACCCTGACCCCAAGGGCAGACAACTGGGAAAATCCACACCACAGCTGGTGGAGTTGGCAGTGAAGAAGCTAGCCACACCTGTCCATAGCTAATAGGCCACATTGGTGCAGAAAGGGGGAGGGTCCCTGACTTGTCAGAAATACTAGTGGCTCCACCTAGAACAGAAGTTGTGTGCTAGCTGATGCTATCATAGTTAAATAAACACACGCACTCTTCCGCAATGGTTGTTGCACTCTGGCAGAATCTCAAGGACTTTTCCATCTATGTTCACTAAGGAGATTCTTCTGTAGTTTTCTTTTTTGCTTGGGTCCTTTTCTGGTTTTGGAATAATGGTAATGCTTGCTTCCAGGAATGACTTTGGAAGTCTTCCTTCCCTTTAAATTGTATTAAAGAATTTAAGGAGTGCTAGAATTAGATTTTCCCTAATATTCTTGTAGAATTCAACAGTGAATCTATTCAGAAGTGAGCTTTCCTTATTTAGTATTATTATTTAGTATTATTGCCTAGATTTCAGTGCCTTTTGTTTTCATGTCTTCTTCATTCCGTTTTGGTAATTCTTATGTGTCTAGGAATCTATCATTTCTTCTGAATTTTCCAATTTATTAGAGTAAAAGTACTCTGAGTAGTTATCAATATCCTTCTGGGTTTTTTACTTTTTCATATCAATTGCTAAGATTCAGGTCTCATTTTTCTCTTTTTTGGTAAAATACGTAAGTTTCTTTCTATGTTCTTAATTCTTTCAAAGGAACATCTCTTTGTTTCACTGATTTTTTGTATTGTATGTTAGTCTTAATTTTATTAATTTCTGCTCTGATTTTATAATGTCCTTCCTTGTTCTAGCTTTGAATTTGGATTGTTCCTGTTTCTCTAGAAACTTGAAGTGAATCATGAGGTTATTAATTTGGGTTCACTATTCTCAAGACTCGGGCATTCCCAGCTATAAACTTTGCCTGTAGGACTGCTTTCATTGTATCCCATAGACCCCAGTATGTTGTACTGGCATTAAAATTTGATTCTAGGAACTACTTCCTTGATTTCTTCTGTGGTCCATTGATTATTCAAGAGGGTATCGTGTATGTTCCATGTGTTTGCATAATTTCTGTGATTTCTTGCCATTGGTTTCTGACATTGCACTATGATGATCTGATGATATGTGTGGGATAATTTAAATTTTTTGCATTTAATTAAGCAAAATTTATGAGCTCGATATGGTATATTCTGGAGAATGTCCTATGTGCTGTTGAGAAGAATGCATATTCTGTTGTTCGGTGGAAAACTCAGTAGGTAAATATTAAATTCTTTTGTTCAAAGGCTTTAGTCAGCTCTGATATTTCGCTTTTAAATTTTGTCTAGTTGCTCTGTTTATTTGTGACAGTGTGATATTCAGGTCCACCTTTTTATAGTGTTAGTTTTTGTCTGGTCTTTTATGTCCAGTAGTGTTTGTTTCATGAGTCGAGTTTACTGGTGCTTGGTGCATGTAGGTTTATAACTGCTGTCCCTTGCTATTGGCGTGCTCCCCTAACCAATGTGCAATTATGTTGTTTGCCTGTTTCTATTAGTTTGTTATATCTGTGTCTCAGACATTTCAAAAGATTGTTCAGGCTCTAATAATGCTTGAAAATCACATTTGAAAACCAAGAATTTGGTGTGTGGAAACTAATATTTTTCAAAACAGCTTCTAACTTGGAAAATGTGGTTAAAGTTTGTGTCATCTGCCTTTGCTTCCTACTGTGTGCATTATGTAAGCTTTGTCATCAGTATCTGAATTCTTTGCCTGTGGTGCTTTAGCAAAGATCCACCAACTGGGTGTTCACATAAGAACACTGTATTTTTGGACACTATTCAAATGTAGGTGCTTGAAATTAAGTTTTCACCAAATTCATTCTTCCTCTGAGAGTCTAGATATAATTTGGCCATGTGTATTCTTAGCTTTAAATTGCAGCAATCATTGCCAATCTGTCATGCACAGTGGGGTCCTCAACAATGTCTGTCACGGTCATCCTGTTGTATTTTTCATTCCCTATGAAAACCTCAGTTAAGTTGTAATGGAAGGCTGCCCTCATGGCCTATCTTCACCTTATTACATTTGCAAAGTCCTTATATGAAAAGGTGTAATGTTACTTTTAAGTAGACACAGTTCAGAGAAGATTATTTCAATATGGGAGGCCATCAGTTTTTGTAGTGGTCTCAGATATACTCTTATGGTATTCCTGTGGTGGTGGTGGTGATGTCCTTGTGTTTCTGTGTTTGTGTTTGACTGTGCAAAGTGGGTGCATCTTGCAGTTTTCAAGTTAATAGTCATGTAAGACCTTCATTATAAAATCTTAATTTTATATTGTATTTCAGCTAATAGATTTAAAGTAGTATTATATTGCTATGTATTTAATGCTAAAATTACTGTTGTGGTCTTATGCAGTCATGTATATAAAAGGTTTGAAAGTTGTGTATTTTGCATGTGTAGCACATCTTTATTTGGACTAGGAAGTTTTCAGATGATCAGTTTCTGATGTGGGATAAAAGGTATCAAACTGAGAAAAGTTTCTTTAAAATTTAGTGACTTTATTTTTTAATATTTTAAATAAAGTGAAAATGTGTTCCCTTTTTGCTTCACCATTTCAATTATTATTACGTATCACAATTCATAAGCTAATATTGGCCTAACAATAAAGCCCAAGTTTACATTAGGATCCACAATCTGGGTATTATTTAGAATTTGACAAATGGAAAAATGTATGTACCCAAACATTACAGAATCAGGAATAATATCTTCCCTGCTTCAAAAACTCCCTAAATCCAGTGCTGTAATGATCTATATGTATGACTCTCACCTTCAATAATTCTGGTGGTGGAAAATAGAGAAGTACTTTCTAGTTTTGCTCTTTGCTTTGCAATGAACAAATTCACAATTTCCCACATAGTCCCATACTGTCATAAAAGTATTAATAATGGAGAGCCCCGGGTTGTTGTTGTAGAAATGGATCATTAAAATATAGTAAGCCATAGAATTAGCATGCTGGAAAGTACTAAATAGTAGCTATGGAATTAGAAGGTTGGAAAGTAGTAAGTAGTACTAAATGCACACTTCATAAATGCAACCTATTTCTGTATTGGTCGTGAGTAGTTAATTTGGAATTTCTGGGTGCAGTGCCATTACTGGTTCCTAAGGTAGTGTTGACTATAAGTTGCTGGAATTTTTGAAACATAAACCTTGTACTCAGACAAGAATGGGCCATACAGGGAAAGCTCTGTGGCTGCACTGATTACTGGAAGTGTGAGGTTCTAACTTCTTTTCTTGAGCTGGGGGGGGGGGCACCATGGTGCCTAATGCTTCATGACTGTGTTTGTATCTTTCTCATTTCAAAAACACCTAACACTGAATCCCCTGTGCAGTCCACTTACATCATCTCAAATGGCATCCATGCAAATGGTCTGCTGGTAGAGGCTTGGGACAAAATGTGCGCAGGTGAAGAAGGCTCCTGGGAACTTGGCATAAGTCATTAGAATGAAATAATTGTTCCTGGAGGTGCACAAACAGGTCTTCAAACATTTTCCAACTTGTGTTTTTACAGGGATGCCAGACCTCAGATGCAGAGCTTCAGGGGTAAATAGTGGAAAATTCCTCCAAGGACAGGAGGAGGCTTGGCTGAAAGATGTCAGCATCATTAAATCATCCACCTTATTTGAAAGGATAAACCACACACATGTTCATTCTTATATATACCCCCGGCTTTGTACATACATACACACGTAATGCATATGTCGACCTAGCTGACACTGCAGGTTCCATCTTCTTTGAGACTTAAGCATCTGCAGACACTTATAAGATGCTCCTCTTGAATATTTTCTTCTTCTTCCTGCAGCTTCCTCTCTTGGCGTGCGACTTGTCCAGTGATGCCTGTCTTCAAAGCAGGAGCACCAGTGTGCACAGGGATGGAGATGTGGTGATTGGGGGTTTCTTCTCCCTGTACACCTGTGTATACTTCACTGGCATGTTTGATCTAAAACCCAGCAAGGACTTTCTTATCACACAGTAAGTGCCTTTTCATTTATTTATTTTCTGCTTGATCAGGATCAGTAATGCTGAGGGTTTTTGAATGGATAGATCAACATTCTCTGTATCTTTATTCTGTCCTTTCTGCACACTTGCTCAGAACTGTCCATAATTTCTTTTTTGTTCTGTTTCCCTTTTTGGAAAGTGAAAGAAGATAACTTTTAAAAAAATATTTTTAGACTCCATTTTCAAGGTCAGAGCCCAAGAGAGACAATATCTTCCACTTTCCTTAATTATTCATGCATTTCCCTATACCTGACTTGCCACTGTGTGACATCGATGGATGTCCACTTATAAACTCAATTCAAACCTTGGAAGTAACTCAATATTATGAAATTGAAGTACATATCTAGTTCCTAAAGGCAAAGATCTGAAAATATTTCCTTCATTATGCACGAAATCTCTTCTATCCCGATTGCTATTTATACCCCACCTTCTCAGCAGATTCTTACTGTAGGTGTTCTTACGCTCTCAACTACTCTGTGTATCGTGGTTTCATTCCAGTGGTGCTCAAGGCCTGGATCTGCAGCTCAGGCTAGAAATAATGGGCGACATTCTGTGAAATTCTGTCATCTAATTTGATCCTTTTTCACATGCACATTCTCGGTTTTCAGATATCGTCACATCAGTTCTCTAGCCAGCGTTATCATTAATAAATACATTTTGCACAGTGTCAGAGAATTGTAGGTGCCTTGTGCTCCTGTGAAAAGAGAGGTCAACACAATAATGATTGTTTGTATCTTTGGTGAAAGGTGCCACAACTATTCTCTTTAGTAGTCGTCCATGCGTGGGAGCAGGGATGGCAGGATTAAGAATTGGGGCCATTTCTGGCCCCAGGAGGTACTTGTACCTATCTCATATTCTTTAGCATATGTAAGATGTTTACCCATATTTTCAGGTAATATCGTGATTTTATATGTATTTTTGAAACAAGATTTTATTACATTTCCCGTGTTGGCAGAAATTTTTGTGCTTGAGGAATGTTTTGGCTTCGGCTTCCCAATTAGCTGTAAATACAATCAACCATGTCATTACACTTGGCATTCCTCATATAACTTTCCAAAATGTGTTTTATGTTGTTGCTCAATTTCTTTAACATGAAATTTTTGATTCTGATAATTGCTGCTTATTGTCTTTACTGGCTAGTCACAGCTCTGCAAAAATATTGGGTCAATGACTCAGAAATTCAGGTCTGAATCTCCTGCAATTCATTAAAGAAGGAAATTACAAATGGCACTTACTGAAAATAGTAAGAAAGCTTTTGCCTAATCAGGGAAGAATCATCAGTATATTGACCACTGCAATTCATTGCAGAAGAGCTGAGGTAGATTCCGAACAGTGAACACTGAATTCTGCTACAGAATACTGCAGCACTAATGGGAGTTTACAGTCAAAGAGTAGGATAGCGGTCTGGGTGGAAAATTCTTAAAAGAAAACATAAGACTCGTGAGGATCAGACTAAGCAAAACAGAAATGATTCTAGTAAAAATAATCCT
>PVJO010035080.1:0-10360 GCA_004026905.1 Hystrix cristata | reverse complement strand
AATCAAAATTATATAGTGAAAATACTTTTTAAAAATCAGTAATTTATTTTAGACTAGCAATACAAAAATCTTACAATTGCACAAAATCTTATAATGGTATGAATAAATTTAGTAAGAAATATGCTCTATGAAATTCTGTTAAAAGGTACTGAAGACCCAAATATGTAAATGAAGAACCATAATACCTTTCTGGATGGAAAGATTTAACTTTGTTTTTTGGTGCTGGGGATCGAACTCAGGGCCTTATGCTTGGTAGGCAAGCACTTTAACCACTGAGCTAAACCCTCAGCCCTGAAAGATTTAACTTTGTTAAGCTATCAACCACTTCCAAATACAATCAAATTATTATGATCTGACTCGTGTGTGTGTGCGTGTGTGTGTATGTGTATACACTTGCACGACAGGTCACACATGGTATCCCAGACCTACCATATATACACAAAGCTAAAACATGATAAAGGAGCCATTTCAAATTGGTGGATAAAGGATGGATTGTTTACAATAACTGGCTATTTGTGAAGAACTCTCCATTTCTATATTTTTTTTGTCATTTCAAGAACATTATATAAAGTCAGATAATATGAAACCTTTGGAATTGACTGTTCTGCAAAGTTCTCTGGAGATTGATCCAAGTGGTATATACACCATTCATTTCCTTTTATTATGTCATATTCCACGGTATGGATGTACCAGTTTGTTTAACTACTCACCTGTTGAAGCCCTCAGTGTGCTACAAGCAATTGAGACAGAACACCATTACTTGAAAAACTGATTACACAGGACCCTTCACCTTGTAAGGGGCAAGTAAACTGTGCTTCTAGGGTGAGTTTTATCTTCTCTACCCATAGTGTCACTTTTTCGTTTGTCTCATTTACTGTCATGGAATTTCATGTATATTGCCTTTGATCAAAGGATCCCTTTATAGTAAAGCAGGCATGATAAGAAATTATGTGAACATGAGGTCCACTTCACCTGGAAGTTACTGATCTGACAATTTCAGATTTTTCTAAGGTACTAGTTTGGGATTGTGTGGGATTAAGGCAGTATACTTCAAAATGAGTTATATACTTTGAGCCTAGTGTTGGAAGTAGGAGTGGCCTCCCTTACCATAACTCTGGGATTGACTAGGAGAATTTGTGCCTTCCTTTCTTACAACTTTATGCTTAGCAGGAGGGGTTTTGTTGAAAGGAGTTCTATCAGAGCACTTGGTAAAGGTTTCACTAAACCTAAAACTACAATGCCAATTGATTCCTTTTGGCTCCATGTATCTGTAAGAAGTTATTGCACTGGCAGGTGGAGATTGCTTTGCTGCTACATCGCTGGGACGGGGGGGCGGGGGGAAGATGTAGGTCTTGTACTCAGGGGATTCTCTGAGATACATCTTGATGCATTCATGTCCAGTGAATAGTAACTGCAGCGACCACCTGTCAAGGACACAGTAACTAGGTATGAAAGCTGATTATCCTACTGGGCAAACAACTTAGACTAGCAGAAGTGCTGGTCAAGGGTACGGAAAATCTAGACTCGGTGGTAGAGAAGGAAGATGATGAACGACCAATTACAGACCAACAGTTAATTACAGTAGTGGATTCTGTAGCTTATCCCACTAATCTACTTTCTGTAAGCCCTTTACTTTTAGAAATCGGGATTATTACCTTGAAGAGTCAATGATGAGATAGTGTGAACTTAAGGTGGGAGAAGAGTTCAAAGGTTGGAATATATTAGGTACTACTAGTGCCCTACCCATATGCACTTGAGGATGATTGTATATATAGCCAGTCAGACTTCCAAATGTGTCTTTCCTGTCTGCTTCTTGTGTGACTCCACTGGCTTGCTCCAGCTTTGAGACTCTGAGCATAGGGCAAACTGGAAGTTACAAAGAAACAATGCTTTGACAGAGCAGTCTTCAACCAACCAATTGTTGGGAGGTGACAAACACCCACGCTCCTCTGCTCCCTTAAGAGGGGCTAGTCTGGAGATATGAACCCCAGTATTCCCTAGTGAATTCAGCTCTCAGAAAAATTAGCTTGACTGAATTCCCTTTAACAAGTTCCATCCCTTTCCTGAAGCTGATTATTGGGAATGCTTCCCATATAAACTGCCTCCCTTAAATTTTTTGTCTCAGATTTGCTTCTGGGTGACATGAACCAAGATGAAGTTCAAATGGAAGTACTTAATTACGGGATAATAGCTGTAAAATAAATATCTGAAAACTAGAATTCTATAGATATTTTAAAAGTTGTTCCTCTAAACAAAATCACTGCACAAATACGTAACTCACATTCAGAATGTTTCCACCATGAAATGGAACAGAACTCTTTCCCAGTTAAAAGGTAAAAGTAAATATAAAATGCTACAACTGCATGTCATCTTTGTAGTTCCTAATAAAAGAAATACTAAACTATGAAAGAAAACTAATACATACTTACACATTTCTTCCAGGAATTTTGTAATTTATCAAATTTGAATTTACAACATAACCTCTAATGCCATATTACGTTACGTGTACGCTACAAATTTTTTTTAAATTTTCTTACATGTTCAACACGGGAAACCCTCTAGTGATAGATTGTGAGGTTTAGAGGGGTCTCATCTCCTGGGAAACCCAGAACTTCCACCTAAACTAAGCTACCTTGTTTAAGTATTACTTCTTACACTCTTGTACAAATGTATAGGTACTTAAGGATACGTATATAAGTATTTAAATTCTGCTACTCCAGTATAGGAGTATTTTTTGCCACTCGAGTACATCTTACACTCTTGTTGAAGTATATAGGTACAGAGGTTTTTTTTTTTTTTTAATACTGTTGTATAAGTCGTATTTCTGGACTAAATACGTAAGCCGTTCAAAGAACTGGTTTTACAAGGCAGATTTACGGAGAAAGCCTCAAATTTGGTCTTTCAGGAAAAGGACCCGCTCTGGAGTCCCCGCGAGAAAGTGGGGTTTCGCGCAAACGGCAACCGAAAGGACCCGGACGGCGGACGACGACGACGCAGGTCTGAGAAGGTCACCTACCTGGCCGCCGCTACCAGCCCGGAGCCGCCACCTCCCAAGAGCCCGCGCGCGGTTGCCAGGGAAACGGGCGGACGCGCCGCACACTGGGGGCGGGACCTGCAGGCCTTTAGGTCTTTGTATTCGGGCTTAGAGTGTGCGTTCCTTTTCAAGGACTAGGAAGGTAAAATCAGAGAGGGTGCGTGCCTCGTCGCCCCCGTCTACACCCAACAAACGGAAGAAGCCTGTGTGAGCCAGAACGAACCGGCAAATGCTCAGCCTCGGGCACGAAATGTGGCAAACGCCAAGATTTCCACCTTTATCTGATTTTCACCCAACCGTAAACACGCCTCCTTTTCCAGAGGAACTAGAGCTGCGAAAGACTCTACGATTTCGACGACTCTGTCTGTTTTTGATTGTGCTTCTTTTGACACAAGGTCTTGCTATGTATTCAGGCTGGCCTCGAACTCAAAGTAACCCTGCGGCCTCAGCCTCCCAAGTGCTGGAATTACAGGTATGCGCCGCGACTCCGGCTGCGACTTTGTCTTATGCCCGCACCAAACATGGCGCTCTTTGCTTCCAGTCTCAGAAGCGCGCAAGTGCGTGGCGCTTCTGCACGGCTTCTCTCTGGTAGTCCTCCAACTCGGCCCCCTCTCCCTGGGCCGGGGCTTGACTGGAGGCCTGGGCGCTCGAAGAAGGAAACACGTGAGCTGCGCCGAGCTTGTGGTTGTCAGCTTGGTCCAGAGCTGGTTCAACAGGGACACGAGCTGCGAGCCCCCTCGGCAGGAGGGCACGATCGTGGGCCGAGGCAGCGTGGCTTCTCCCTCTCCGCCTCGACCCCACAGACAGCGGGAAGGTTGGGCCGGGATCCCCAGTCTCTGCGCCCAGGTCGGAGCACCTGCGCACGGGTGTTCGCGCAGGTGCCCCGGAAGGGCTCTCTTCAGCTTCCGGAAAATCTGTTGAAGTTCTAATGGTCACTGGTTAGAGGAGGGTGTGAAAAAAAATTGACCTGTCACTTGTAACTTTTCTGTTTTCTTAGGCCATGGTATACCATCGTCAGGATTGATGTTAATCGTGTGCCCCTGTATTGCTGAAATTTTTGGTTCTCTTTTTATTAAAATGAAAGAAAAATTTGTTTTGTCTGTGAGCTTTCTTGCTAATATCGTTTTTCACTTGACTTTTCAACACAACATTTAATTACAATAATTTATTACTTAAAATGGCCGTGTAAACAGTGAGTAAGTGTTAGTTCCCTCATTTTATAGAAGAGCTTCATAGAACCTCATACTTAGGGTGTCATTTCTTTGGTCAGAAGGCAAAGTTAATGGAGGATGGCTTTTCTATATTGGGATAGTACAACGATATTATTAAGGTCCGTGTTTGAGATCGCCTACTTCATGGTCGCAGTGCCGCGTATACTGAATACTCACGCAACACTCTGCTATGCTGTCTGGAATGTCTTATGAGGAACATTCAGTGAAACTTGGGTTATCTGCATTAGAGTTCAAGAAGGTTAGTCATGTTACCAGCTGTTAGGCTCGTGTTTTCAAGGTTGGGATTATTTGCTAGCTGTTGACCAAATCAATGAGGTCGTATATTTGGGTAAAAAGAAAAAAGGATTTAGTCAAAACTAGCTCTGAGGAGATGGAGGGGCCTATTTGCCTCAAATCACCACCTCCCCATTTACAGGTGGGCAATGGCCTTTTATAGTGAGGAACAGAGGGGAGGGGAGCACAGAAGAGATAATACAGATCTCCAAACTTGCTTATCACTTCCAGTTATCTTCAGCTCCTCCTCCTCTTTTAGTGAAAAAGAAACCAGGCTCCTGGCTTCTACATACTCTGTCACTTCTTTGGGGCTTAGGATCGGAAGGGGTTTAGCTATGGCTTCAGCAGAAGGAAGCTTGGGGAAGTTGTTCATCTCTAAAAGAAAAAAAAACTAACTTTTAAAGTTCTATTTTTCAGTGCCAGTTACAATAACACAGGCCCAGTAATATGTCTACTTTAAAGTCATGAGTGTGGAATCTTTGATTCTAAATTAATTTGGCTGACACCTTCATTTGATTAAATCCAACCAGAAGATGAAATTACCCAATATAATGTATTTCCAAGTATTTTCAGTTTTCTGAAGAGTCAAACAAAAATATCATTTTGACATTGAAACGAAACTGTACTTTTTGTAATATGTGCTAGTAAATGTCCCTAGTTAGAAACAAATAATGCACAGACATTACAACTCACTAATAAATTGAGCATGCCCGAGGATTGGCTGACCTGTTGGTGTTCTTTCTAAAGCACAATCCATAGTACAGGACCTCTCCGAATCTCTTAGTTTGGCATTCAAAGTTGATTTGTTATCAACTTGTCTGTCTGGTCTTATATCTAATTTAATATCAACTTAGCCAACATTGAGGATCAGCTATTACCCTTTTTGAGCCTTATTCTGCAGAATATTGTATTGTTTTCTGTTCCTTATTGTAGGGACAGTGGGATTGATAGGAAGGGATAGATAGGTTTGAGCCACCACCACTTGTGTCTCCCCATCTGCTTCTAGATTTTGGTGTGCAGTCAGAAAGCTGACAGCCTTTGTTTTTTTTAGCTGCTTACCACAAAGTACAGTGTGTGACACTTGAGTTATACAAGTTCCTCTAACTCCCTTGCTTGAAGTGATGCTAAGTCTCTTGCCCTCAGGTTGTCAGAAGGGGGTCTCATGTTCCCCTTTTCCACACCCAAGAGAGAGAAACAGGAAAAGCCCCTCACCATGCTAGATGCTTCCTGCGCCCAAATTTATCCAGCCCTGACAATGAGCATAGCAACTAAGCAAGTAGGGACCCCTCCCGGCGAGGGGTGATGTCAGCCCCAAACCCTATAAACCTACAACACTGGACTACTCAGGGGGTGTTACAGCTCTGGACACCCCCACTGTCCTGTCGGAGGTGGCTCTCGCTTTGCTCCAACAATAAAACTTCCTTCTACGTCCACTGTGGTCTCACTTGCCTCCTCTTCTTTCTACGACGGAGAGAGAGACAGTTCCCAGGCAGGAGTGTGTCAGGGTTACTCAGACCCCAGACCCACTCCAGAGACAACACTTGTAGTTACTGTGTTTTCCTGCTGTCTCGTAATGTCTCACAGTTCTTTTCCGGTGGAAACCTTGCTGGTCCTCACAGCAAGATCTGGTACATGCCCAGCAAACAGAAGTGGGGGATTAACATAAAAAAGATGTGTGTGCTCAAACTCAGTTGTGACCCCACTTAGCCCCCTAAGTAATGGAAATTAATTCTGGCCAGCTTAGAGATAAAAGATTAAGCTCATCAAAAGGATGTGGGGCAGCCATAGGTTCTGGGAAGCAAGAACGAGATAGCAGGTTTGAGAACCTTCTTGGAGTACTGCTGAAATTTAGCATAGGTGCTGGGAGAAAGAGTCTGACAGACTCCTCTAGAACTGGATATCTGGCCCTGCTGGACAAATCATCATGGCCACGGCAAGTCTGGCAGTGATGACTTGGTTGTGGGGCCACCTCTTCCTTATAGGGAAGGCTGAGCAGGGTCACCTCCCTGACAATTATCTGCTTCATTGAGCCTCTGAACCTGGTTCCTATCAGTTAAGTAGATTTTTTTTTTAACTTTTAAATCTTAATCTTTGGCAGGGAGATGATGAGGATCGAACTCAGGGCCTTACACTTGCTAGGCTAGCAACCTACCACTTGAGCTAAATCCCTAACCCCTTTTTTGACCTTTAAAAAAGATATAAGCAAAAAAATTTGAGTCATAATCTCAAAATGTAAGAACATGACTCAGAAAAAGGCATGAAAGTAATGGCAACAAATAAATTTTAAGACTATATAACAGATTATAATAATGAGAATAATAGCCAGTGCTTACAGTGTAGTTCTATGCCAGGCATTGTTTAAAGTTCTCTACATACATTTTATTATTTAATCCTCATAAAACTTCTGAGGGGCCAATAATAGTGCTACTGTTACTACTACTCCTACTATTGTTATTTGGTAAAGGAAAAATGAGGCAAAATAGTTTAGGGTAGTGCTACTTAAAGTATGTACCAGGAATAACTCTTTGTAATTGGACTAAGACAAATTGACATGTAGAAATTTAGATTAAATAATTAGAATTTTTAGTATTGACAGTATTTTTATTTCTCATGAATCAGATAATTTAGAAAATTGGGGTTGGATTTGACTGTCTTTGCTTTTTATCTTTTTATTATAGGAATTTCAAAAATATACAAACTAAACAATGGTATAAAAATTCCATATAATATCTAGAAGTACTAATATTCTGTCATTTATATTATTTGTAACTCATTCAGCTCCCCATCCACCACTTGTTATTTTTTAAGGTTCTTTATCTTGAGGCAAAACTGATATAAATTGAAATGCAACAAATCAAAGTTGTAGAATTGGTACAGAAATTACACGTGTAATCCGTACTCTATCGTGATATCGAACATCTCTATTGCTCCAGAAAGTTTCCTTGTGTCTCTATTATAGAAAGCTAAGTTCAGTAGAAATTAATCAGCAGTCAGACAGGGATAGGGCTCTTGAGGGAGTCAGTGCAGAAGATGAGAACACTTCACAACTGTGGCTGGAGGTACATTCATCAAAGGCCAGGCCGCAAGTTAAAGATGCAGTGACCAGGCCTACATGCCTCCTTGAGAGATATACAATAACTTGAGACTGTACTGTGATTGATATCAGCTGGTCCAGTAAAATTCAGATAGACATCAGTCACCCATGTGGGTGGCTAGAACATCCAGACTGAGACCATCCCTTTCCAAAAATGCCTTTGTTCTTTCCATGTACTCTGGCTAGGTGATCTGCTATTGGGTCAATATTAGATTAATGGCTATACTTGCAATCTTATTGGTTGATTATAGTTTGACCCATGTTGTACTCACTTCATGATTTTGTGCTATAAAATATTCTTAGAGAAATGACCTCGATGGCAACCCACTTTTGGGACCCTCCTGTCTCTCAGGAGCTATCTCTCAATAAATCTTTCTTACTGTTAACCTCTATTGTTCCTTAGAACTCATTCTTTGATTTCGAGGGACATGAGTTCAGCGTGTGTGACATCTAGCAGGTTCAGAGTTATATTTCTTCCATATCATCTCTACCCAATCAATTGCCCCCTTCCCTTCTTGGTAACAAATGTTCTAAATTTTTTTTTTAGAGGAGATGTGCTTATTGAAGAATTTTATATAGTGGAATTATACAGTGTACACTCCCTTGGGCTTGTACAGTGTATACTCTCATTATGCTTATTGTACAATATAATGTCTTTGAGGTTTATCACTGTTGCGTGGGTCAGTAGTTTGTTCTTTTGTATTGTTGACCATGTTCCACAATTTGTTTATCCATATTTTTCCTATTTAAACTTGTGAATAAGCCACGTATGAACATCTTGAATAAGTACATTTGTGAGCATGTTTTCATTTGTTTTGGGTAAATACATAAAAATTATATTCCTTGTCATAAGGGTTGTGTATCTTTGAATTTGGAGACCTATCACATTGTTTTTTTGAAGCAGTTCTACCACTTCCTACTGCAAACAGCAATGAATCGAAATCCATTGCTCCGCATCTTTGTCAACACTTGGTATTGTCAGTCCTTTTCATTTTAGTTATTCTATTGGGCATATGGTAGTACCTCGTCGTGGCTTTCATTTGTATTTCACTAATGACTAATGGTGCACAGCATATTGTCATATGTTTATTTGATCCACTGAAGTGCCTGCTCGAATCTTTTGCCCACTTAGTGAAATTGATGTCTCTTTTTATTATTGATTTGTAGGAATTCTTTATATATTCTATAATCAAGTCCATTGTTGCATGTGTTTTGTGAATATTTTATTCCAGTTACTGGTTTGTCTATTCATTTTTAAATGCTATTTGGATGAGCAGTTTTTAATTTTGATGAAGTTCAACTTCTTCACGTTTTCTTTTGTGGTTATTGCTTTCTATATTTTATTTTTGGTTAGTCTCACATCACAAAGACTTTGCTAAGTTTCCTTTAGAAGATTTATAGTTTTAAGATTTATGTTGATATCTGTGTTTTGTAGTTAGTTAATGTGTGTATAGCATGATATAGGCATTGTATTAATTGCCTATTATAGTACGTTATCCTAAAACTTAGTGGCTTTAAACAAGAATAAGCATTTAGTATTTCACAGTTTCAGTAAGTCAGGGATCTGGGCCTCCCTTAGTTGAGAAGTTCTGGCTCAGGATCTCGTGAAGGTGCAGTCAGGATGTCGAGTGAGGTGCAGTCATAGGAAGGTTTGAATGAGTTGCAGGGCTTACCCCCAAGGTTCACTCACATACCTGGGAAAGAGAGCTGATTGTTGAACAAGAGTCCCTGTCTCCTCACCTATGGGCATTTCCATAACACCACTTGAGTGTCCTTTGAATGTAGTAACTGATTTCATACAGAGAGATGATCCAAGAGAAACAAGGAGGAAATTTCAGTGTCTTCTGTGACCTAGCCTCACCAGTCACACTACATCGATTCTGCAGTATTCTAATGGTTACATAGATAGCCCTGTTCAACATGGGAGGGCATGAAATCAGAACATGGGAATTATGAAGGATTCTTGGAAGCTGGTTACTTCTCTCCACGTACCTGTGTCCAATATCATTAGTTGAAAACACTCTCCTTTCTCTATGGTATTTTTTGGAACCCTTATGAAAAGTTAGTTGAGTGTTAGTGTTGGTCTGTTCTTACACTATTTTGTTCCATTGGTCAATTTGCTTTCTTATATCATCACCAGTTTTTTTTTAATGATTGTAGTTTTGTTGTAAGTCTTAAAATCAGACATTCTTTTTCCAAGTTGTTGTGGCTATCTAGAACCTTTGTTCTTCCATATGACTTTTACATTAGCCTTGTCAGTTTCCATTAAAAAGCCTATTGGGACTGTGATTTGGATTTCACAGGTTCAGTGGATCAATTTGGAAACACTTGAAATCAGATCATTTAGAATGAAGAACATTTCTTCCATCATGTCCAGGGTGAGCAGCTAGCCAGGATAAAAAACTCAGCACCAATAGTGAATTAGAGAGATGGAGTGTAAGTAAGGAAGATGCTTTACCCGTAAGGAAGAAAAAGCAGAAGACAGAAACAAGCTGCCCAGACAGCGGGGGTAGGAGGTCTGGAAAGATGGATGTGCATGGGCCTTTGTCCCAGTTTCTTTTGCTAGGTTTTAGAGACCCTTCCTTCTAGGTGGATACCTGGAACTTGTCACAATCTTACTGGTTCACTGGGCTGTCTTCAGATGAGTCCCAGGCCCCAAAACTCTAAACCAGGCACCCTTGGCCACATGAACATACTTCTTGGTGGGTTTTGTTTTTTTTTTTTTTT
>PVJO010035079.1:0-10270 GCA_004026905.1 Hystrix cristata | reverse complement strand
TGGTTTTAGAATCAGGGTAATACTTGCTTCCAGGAATGATTTTGGAAGTACTGCTTCCTTTTCAATTTCATTAACGAGTTTGAGGAATAGTGGTATTAGATCCTCTCTGAATTTCTTGTAGAATTCAGCTGTGAAACCGTCAGGACCTGGGCTTTTCTTTGTTGGTAGGTTTTTAATTACCTCTTCAATTTCAATGGCTATTGAAATTGGGTTATTTAGAGTATTTATCTCTTCTTGATTCAGTTTTGGTAGTTCATATGTTTCTAAGAATCTGTCCATTTCTTCAGTGTTTTCCATCTTGTTTGAGTAGAGGTTCTTGAAGTAAGTGCTGATGATCCTTTGGATAACATTATATTTTCTAGGTCCATCCATTTTCCTATAAATGACTCTAATTTGTCATTCTTTATAGCTGAATAGTATTCCATTATATAGAGATACCACGTTTTGTTTATCTGGTTATCTGTTGACGGGTATACAGGCTGCTTCCAGAATTTAGCTATTATGAATTATGCTGCTATAAACACTGGTAAGCAGGTATTGCTGTAGTATGATGTCTTTAGCTCTCTGGGGAAGATACCTAGTAGGGGAATGGCTGCGTCCTATGGGATTTCTACTTTCAGGCTTTTGAGAAATCTCCATACTGATTTCCATAACGGTCGTACTAGTTTGCATTCCCACCAATAGTGTAGGAGGATTCCTTTTTCACGACAGCCACTCCAACAACTGTTATTGTTTGATTCCCTAATGATTGTCATTCTTTCTGGGGTGAGGTGGAATCTTGGAGTTGTTTTGGCTTTTTTTTTTTTTTCTGGGAGGTTTGGTCTTACTGATTTTCTTTTTATTTGTTAAATGTGTGTTCACAATTATGTTTTACTTTATTTTATTTTACGATGGTAAGAAATTAACATAAGATCTACTTTCTCAATAAATGTTTAAATGTACATTATTGTTGACTATACTTATAGTATTTTACTGCAAATCACTAGAGTTCAGTCATCTTGCTTACATTTCATGCCCATTGATCCTAAGTCCCATTTTCTTCTTTCTAGCCAATATTCTCAAGTCAGTTTGGATAGTTTGTGTAATTTTAGAAATTTGTTCCTTTCATATAGGCTATCTGATTTGTTGACATATACTGTTCCTAGAATTCTATTATAGTCCTTTCTATTTCTGTAAATTGTTCACTTTCTCATTTCTGGTTTTAGTATTTTAAGTCTTTTCTCTTTTTCTTCAGTCTCATTAAAGGTTTGTTAATTTCATTGATCTTTCCAAGTTTCCTCCACTTTTAACTTCATTAATTCTATTGATTTTGTATTTACTATTTCATTTCTATTATAATCTTTATTATACCTTCTCTTTTCCTAGCTCTGAGTTTAGTTCATTCTTCTATTTTTGCTCCTTAAGGTGTAATGTTAGGTCAGAGATTTGGGATTTTTGCTCTGTTTTGATGTAGGCATTTATAGGGATATTCATCATGCTTTCACTATAGTCCACACATATGCTGTATTTTTTTTAATTTGTCTCAAAGTATTTTATCATTAATTTTACTTGTGATTTATTCTTTAACCCATTGGTTATTCAAGTGTGTATTGTTTAACTTCTCCATATTTTTTAAATTTTAAATTTTCATTATGTTAGTAACTTCTAGTTTTATTCCACTGTGATCAGAGAAAACACTTTGTATGATTTCATTCTTTTAAAACTATCAGACCTGGTTGGTGGCATAACATATGGACTATAATGAATAATGTTCCATGTGCACTTGAGAAAAATGTATCTTCTGTTGTTGTTGGATTGTGTGTTCTTCGTATGTCAATTAGAGCTAGTTGGTTTATAATGTTGTTCAAGTCTCACTTCCTTACTGGTCTTCTGTCTAGTTATTCTATCAATAACTCAAAGTGAATATTGATATGAAACTGTCTATATCTCCCTCCTATTCAGTGTTGACTTTCTACATTTTAGGACTCTCATTGGGGTGTATATATATTTATAATCATCATATCTTTGTAATAGATTAGCTCCTTTATCAATGTATAATATCATTCACTCTTATTATCAATTTTCATTCTATTTTCTCTCATGTTAGTATAGTAACCCTAGCTTCCTTTGTATTATTATTTGCATGGATATTGTTTTCCACACTTTCACTTCTCTCCAATTTATATGTTTGGATCTAAACCATGTCTTATGGATAGCATATAGTTTGATCGTATGTTTTTGTTCATTCTACCAATTTCTGCCTTTTGCCTGAAGAGTTTAGTTCACTTAAATTTTTGTTTTTGTTTTGTTTTTGTAGTACTGGAAATTGAACCTAGAGCCTTCACATCGAGATACATCCTCAGCCAATTTTAAATTTTTCATTTTAAGACAGGATTGCACTAAGTCACTAAATTGCCCAGGCTGAGGTTGAACTTGAGATCCTCTTGCCTCAGCCTCCCAGAGTGCTGGGATTACAGGCATAAGCCACCATACTTCAGTGATAAGAAAACACTTACATTCTGACATTTGGTGTTTGTTTTATGTATCTTTATATCTTTTTTATTTTCATTCCTCCCTTATTGCCTTTAGTTTTCTTTAATAGACTTTATTTTTTTAAAGCACCTTTAGCAAAACTGAACAGAAAACAGAGTTTCCATACAAAGAATCTGCCCCTTATACACACAGCCTCCCCCACTATTAACATCCAACACCAAAATGGTACATTTGTTACAATGGAGGAACCTACATTGACATATCATCATTCAAGTTCATAGTTTACATTAGCATTCCTTCTTGGTGTTGTACATTCTGTGGGTTTTAATAGGCAGCTAATGACACATATACATAATTATAGTATCATAAAGTATTTTATCTGCCCTAAAAATACTCTGTGTTCTACCTCTTCTGTACCTCTATCTGTTCCTTCCCCCTAATTCCTGGAAATCATTGACTTTTTAACTATCTCCAGAGTTTTACCTTCTCCAAAATATCCTGTAGTTGGAAACATACAGCATGTAACCTTTTCAAATTGACTTCTTTCACTTGTTTAATATGCTTTAAGATTTTTCCATGTCTTGATAGTTTATTTATTTTAGTACAGAAGACTACTACACTGTATGGATATACCACAGTTTATTTATTTATGCATCTAGTAAAGGATATCTTGGTTGCTTTCATGTTTTGGCCACTTTGAATAAAAGTGCTAAAATGTCTGTGTCTGGGTTTTTGTGTGAATGTTAAGTTTTAGTTCATTTGAGTAAAATCTAAGAAGTGTGATCGCTAGATTGTATGGTAAAAGTATATTTGTTTTCTAAGAAACTGCCAAAATATATGCCAAAGTGACTGAACCACTTTACATTCCCACCAGCAACAAATGAGTATTCTGGTTACTCTATATCCTTGCCAGCATTTGATGTGCTTGGTATTCTGGAATTTCATCATTCTAATAAGTATGTGGTAGTATCTCATTTTTGTTTTACTGCCTTCTTTGTCATTATTTTTTCCATGTATCCATTTTTATTTTCTCTTATTTATTCCTCAATATGTATTTTAGTTTTTTTCCACCCTGTCTATTATAATCAACACACTTATCTAATAATAATCAAGTTGAATTTAACACCAATTTAATAATACACAAAGCAATGTCCTTCATAGCTCCATCTCCCTTTATATTTTATTGTCACAAATTACATCTTTGTACATTATGTGCCCCTTAACATAAATTTATCATTATTTTATGTATTTGTCTTTACGGATGTATCTTAAGATAATAATGTTCAATGAAGCTTAAATATGCCATGGTTTCTCTTATATGAGAAACCCAAAGTATAAATAATTTAAGAGCAAAATGAAAGATAGATAATAGGAAATGGGAGATAGATGTTTTGCAAATAAGATGGGGAGAGGGGAGAGTGAAAGGGGAAGGGAAGTTTAAAAAATTAAAATGTGATATGCACATGTACCAACTCTCCACAACTAATGTAATCATTATGTACTAATAAAAATTTTTAAAATTATCACAAGCCAAGAAAAAATTGTACAGTAAATAAAAGACTACTGGTTTTTGTAGTTAACTATGTAATTACTTTTACCTTTGTTATTTTTTGTGGCTCAAGTTACATTACAGTAATTCCCTTTCATTTTTCCAGGATTTTTCCTTTTGGCTCTTCTTATAGGACAGTTCTAGTAGTGATGAACTCCCTTAGTCTTTGTTTATTTAGGAATATCTTACCTTCTTATCAGTTTTTGATATATAGTGTTGCTGGATATAGAAATATCTGTTGACAGTTATTTTTCTTTTAGCACTTTAAGGGATTTCCCTCTCTCCTGGCTTCTGTGGATTCTGAGGAAAAATCAGCTGATAGTCTGAGTATTTCTTATATACAAAGAGTCACTTTTTTCTGCTTGCTTTCCAGATTTTCTTTTTGTGTTTTGCTTTTGATAGTATGATGATCAGTTTGGATGTCCTTCAGTTTATTCTCTGTGGAGTTTCTTGTACTTTTGGATGTTTACATCCATATCTTCTTCCAAATTTGAAAAGTTTTTTGCCATCACTTATTTTAATGTTCTTTCTGCTCTGTTTTCTTTCTTCTCTCTCTGTTAGTCCATTTACATACAAACATTTATTAATTTATTACAGTAAAAGACACATTGCTGTTAATCTGCTTCAAAATGCTCTCTCTCACCTCAAACATACTTTTGCTACTTTCTGAAGCAGTTCTGAAAGAACACTTCCACAAGTGACTCTTGTTGTACTGTCATGGTTGCCTCAATGCCTTGCATCAATTCAAAACATCTACCTTTCATGCTCATTTTGACTTTAGGGAAGAGTCAGAAGCCACAAGGTGCCAGATCCAGTGAATAAGGTGAAAGAGGACACACTGTAATGTTTTTAGGAGCCTGCCTTTCTGTTGGATGACATTTGGCAGCAGTATTTACTGTATTTTTGATCACACTTCATAAAGACACACATGAAACAGGACTTCCAGAACTACTTCAGAAAAATGGCGAGAATGATGGAATAAGTGTGTTCAAAGCACTGGGGAGTATTTTGAGGGGGATTGATGGCAATGTGTCTTTGAGTGTAATAAATTTTTTTAATTAAACATTTACCACATATTTTTTATTCTCTATATACTTGTATCTTCATATTCGTATGTATATGTTACTACACATGATGGTGTCATACAGGTCTCATAGGCTGTGTTCATTTTTATTATTTTCTCTTTCTGCTCCTTAGATTAATTTCAACTGACCTATCTTCATGATAAATGATTCTTTCTGCCTGCTTAAATCTGCTATTGTACCTTTCTAGAGAATTTTTCATTTCATTTCTTTTTTTTTCCAGTATTTGGAATTGACCTGCATCCCCAGCCCTTTTTTAGTTTTTATACAAGGACTCACTAAATTGCTAGGTGGCCCATGCAGGGCTCAACTTGCACTCCTCATGCCTTAGCCTCCCATTGGCTTTTTAAGCTCTAAAATTTCTATTTGATTTTATTTTCTGATTTCTGTCTCTTCATTTACATTCTCTGTTTAGTGAGACATAATTCTCCTGAATTCCTTTAGTTCTTTTTCCATGGTTTTCTTTAACTCTTCAATAATAGTTAAGAAAGTTGATGTAAGTCTTTATCTAAGTCCCTTGCCTGGGCTTCCTAATGGACCGTTTTTAGTGATTTCTTTCTTTCCTGTTAATGGGCCACACTGTTTAGTTTCTTTGCACGCCTTCTAATTTTTTTTTTTGTTGAAAATTGGACATTTTGAATCTTATAAAGTGGCAACTCTAGAAATCAGGTTCTCCTCTCGTGTTTGTTATTCCTGCCTATTGTGAATTGTTCTTTGCTTGTATAGCAATTTTTCTTATCTATATTTTAAAAACTATATTCTTTGAATTGTGTAGTCTCTGAATTCTCTGTTCCTTAAAGATAAAGTCAGCTAGTGACTTCACGGAAATTCTGTGAATGCCTGGGTTAAAAAATAATGAAAAACAAGAAAAATATAATCTCCCAGTCTTTTGTAGATTGGCTGTGTGTCAGATTACTCCTTCAACTCTCAACCAGGCAGATTGCTATTTTGCTTAGCATTGACTTCCTGTTTTACAGGACCTAAAGTTCAGCTAAAGGTGAAATTTTAGAGTCTTCTCAGGGTTTTATGAGTGTTTTAGTTACATTTCTCATTGATAAGACAAAACACCTGACACCCAAAGTTAAAGGAGGAAAGGTTTATTTGGCTCACAGTTCGTAGAGGTTTCAGTTCATAGTTGGCTGGCTCCCAGGCAGGGCAGCATGGCAGAGGGCCATTGCAGGAGAAATAGTCCACAGAAAGCAGGCAGGCGAGAGCACATTAGCCCTCTTCCTGTCCCTTACATTCTATGCAGGCTACCCACCCTAGGGCGAGTATAGCACTCACACCCTTAATCCTAGCCAGAACTATGCCAAACCAGTCAGTGAACTGATTTAGTAATCACACATCCCTGATCCCAGCACCACTAACTCTAGATCTAGCTACCTCTGAAAATCACCACCCCCCGTTACTGCATGAGGCTTTGAGGGGACATCTAGACACAAGCCATAACACTGAGCCTGCATCCTATCATGGGTGTCTGCATGCCTTCTCACTTCTGTGATACACATGATAGCACTTAAATGCCCTTATTACTCCACCTATCTCCTTCGTTAACCTCCTTTATAGTTCTGTCCATCGTCAAGTGATGATCTTTTCCCAACGTTGCCGTGGTCTTTACCAGTGCCTCTAAATACTTCTGGCAAAACCACACGGGAATCTACCCCAGCCCTGGAAATATTCTCAGTCAGGCAAAATACAAGGAAGCTTTTGGATTGGTCTTTGAGGGAGTCATCAGATGATTGAAGCTTACAACCACAATTCTTTGTGAATAGGATCCATATTGCTTCCTCTGGCATTAGAAACTGGCACCAGGACTATGGGGGGGGCCATCCTCACAGCCCCTACTGACATGGGATTCAGAGAATAATAGGCAGTCAATTTTAAATGTCATAGCATTCACTTACTACAAAGCAATAGCACTTTTACCAAGTCTTTCCTCTGGCTGTTGTAAGTTTTTGACCAGATTCCAGAGTTTTCCAAAAGTTGATTTAGACAGCTTTTGCCAGTTCATTCACTGCTCTTAGGGAGAGGTGGAACTCCGGAATTCCTACTCTGCCATTTTTGGTGACAATAGTATGCATTTTGAGCTTAAAAAATACATGTTCTAGGAACTAATTCTACTCAGAAAGCAGAGATTCTTCAAAGAGAATCAGAAAAAATAAAAAAACCAAAAAGCTAGAAGGACCATTTTCTAGAAACCAAGTTTCTACAGAAATAAAAGTTATCCGTTCAACCCTATATGTATTATACTATTACCACATCTAAAATAGTTTTCTGTAAGTTGTCCATATGTCAGACACTTAAATGTATCACACTGGACTAGCAAGATATAATACCAAAATTCTAATATAAATCCAGTAGTTCTTAAATCTGGCTGACAACCAGAATCACTTGCTGAATTTTTAAAACACTAATTCCTGCACCTCCAACCAGAGATTTATGTGAAGAGGGCCCTGGAATCTGTATGGTTATCCTACTCCCTATGTAATTATTAGGATAATCCAGGTTTAAGAGTAACTGCATCAAAAATAAATGAATAACTAATATCTGCACTTCAGAAATGTAAATGCAGACTGGCATGATTATCTTTTTTCCAACAAGCAAAGTATAATCAGAAGTGTATCTCAGTTCCCTAACTAAAATTCTGTTTCCTCTTTTAACCTACTATCTAACAAATATCAAAGGGGAAAACTGGAAATCGAAGTCATTCATTTTGATATTGAATAAATTATTTTAAATCTAGCATATGTAAATTTAGGTATGTACAATTTTTATAAGCATACTTATTTTGTCCTAAATTTGTTGTAAAACCTAACCTTATTGAACAATTCACCTTTCTCAGAAAAGTGATAATTATACACAGATTATATGCCAGGCACCCAAGTATTTAACACATATTACCATTTAAGTGCTATAACATGATAACAAATAATTTTATCCTCATAGATGAGGAAACTGAGGTACAGACTGATTAACTTGCCCAAGGTCAAAGAACAAGTGTCAGACCCAGAAGGTAAATATGTGCTACACATTAATACAATAAACTCCCTTCCCAATCATGTCATTAATTCGAAGAGAATTTCATGTTGTGAAGCACTCATTTCCCTGGACTGCTATATTTTTGAATTTCCTGCTGTCCTTTTACAAGTCCTTTTGTAATATACTAATTCAGAAGCCACTAGCTCTGTGTGTCTAGTAAGTACCTCAAATGTAGCATCCAAATTGAGATGTTTTTGAAGCATAAAATACACACCAGCCTTCAAAAGCTTAGTAAAAAAAAAGAATATAAAACATCTCAATAATTTGTGTATGGATAGCATGTTGAAATGAAATTATTTTGTATACTTGATTAAATAAAATATATGCTAAAATTAATTTCATTCTGTATATTTTAGCTTTTTAAAATGTTCCTACTAGAAATTTTAAACTACCTGACCTCATTATATTTCTATTTCAAAGCACTACCATAGAGTTCCTTTCTACTATATTTGTTCATCATCCTCATTAGGCCACAGATTAAGTTTATTCTACCTGTACTCGTCTCTGAATATACAACAGACATGTACACAGAGGAAGTCGTGACATATGCTTTGGTTTTGAACCAGTCGTCTGTGATGAAAAGCTGTGCAATATACTCTGTCTTTCCACAATTTTCTTCATACCTTATTGCAAAGAATCAGTAAATTGATGAAAGAAAAAGAGGAGAGACAACGCAAAAAGCTATTTGATGATAACTCCAGTCAAACACCTCCCCACTAGTGAACTGAAATTTGAAGAGACAGAACAGATGTAATTACATATATCACCAGATCACTCTATAATCATGAATGGCAAGTTACCCTAGAGTTGGTTAAAATGTACACTTAGCCGAGAGATTCATGATAAAGGATTCATTTTCTGAAAGTTCAGTATGACTCTTATTTTCATTTTAAATATGATTGAAGTATTTTAGCCTCCTCCTTTTAACAGTGCAAAAGGCAGTACAGTGTTAAAAAAGTAAATGAAAGGAAAAATTACTGAGGTAAGTGCCATAATCTTATATAATAAGGGCCTTTTCTTTTTCTTAAGTACATACTTTCCTTCCAACAGAGAATTTTGCAAGAAAATATTTTTCTCTTTGACTTACTGGAGCCTTACAGAATTTCAGGGGTGAAAAGACTTTAAAAATCAAGTCCACTGCCAAACTAATGTCTGAAAGTCCTCTACAACATTTCCAAGTATTTGTAATGGGAAACTTACTCCTTCCCAAAGCTGGTGACCATTGTCACCATCTTCTACTCTTCCTCAACATTATCTTTTCTTATATTGAGCTAAAATTTGTTAATTTGAAACTTTTATCCATTGATTATATCTCTGCTCTTAGGTCATGTAAATCAATCCCACTTACATGTAAGAGTTCTTAAAGATGGTCATCCCATACCTGGAAAATTCACTACCTCTCACTCATTCTCCGTTTACACATTGTCTCATCTCAGTATCTACATGTACCAGGTGACCTTCCCTTACCCACAGCACTGTAGCAAACAGCTAAACAAATGGGAGTTAGGGCCTCCCCTTATTTTAAAAAAATGCTTAAAGTGATATAAACCTTATATGTAGTATATGCATCTATCAGATATTTTATTATACCCCACTAATATGTACAACTTTTTGTGTGTCAGGTAAAAAGAATAAATAAATAAAACCAAATGTCCAGCCTGAGGTAGAAGGAGGTACACCAAAGAGCAGATATGTTTTATTAAGGTTGGTGTCCAAGCAACTCGGTTCTCTCTCACTCCACTTTAAAGAGATATTATTAGCCCAATTGAAGACCTAGTGGAGCCAATGCAGTCATGCAACATTCATGTGCAAAATCATAAAATCCCAAGTTGACCAATTGAGGCTTCTTATTCACATTTCTACTTATAGTGTCAAAATATGTGCTCCTTTCATGCATTCAGAACCAATATTCTTTTATTTTTTTTTTTATTTATTTTAAACCAAGAGCATGTATTGGTACATTCTACATACATTGGTCACATTCATTACATTTATTCTGTACCTATACATGGTGCATCTTGGTTCTCCCCCTCTCCCCCGCCCCTCCCCTCTCCTCCCTTCCCCCCTATTTATATCAGGTTCATTTATCATTTTCCATATTTTCCCTTTCCCCTCTCTTTCCCCTGTT
>PVJO010035078.1:0-10265 GCA_004026905.1 Hystrix cristata | reverse complement strand
AACTTCCTGATAAGTGGCATGTATTGACTTGATGGAAGACACACAAATCCACGAGGAGGGCTGTGGGACTCAGGACTGAAGTGAAGCAGTCAGGACTTTATTTCTTTTTTTCCTCTTTATCTCTTGTTTTCAAGTACAATTAAAAAGAAACCATGACACTTAGGCCTATGTAAAATGAACACATTTCAAAGATCTTATTTACTTATTAATTATTGAGAAAGCCATAGAGGTATTAAAACTCCTCCAGAAATCATTTGAGAAGTTAGGCATATAGCAGCAACTTAAAAAAAAACCTACTAAAATAAGATTGTTGGTCAATTGCATCCAAAGCTGGCCAATATCCAACAGGTCAGAGAGCGAGAACCTTTAGGGTGATCTGGTCCATGGGAAAGACAGTACGACATTCGCCTCTTCCCCAGGAAAATGTCTACAAGTAACATGGCCCTCGCTAGTTCAGGATCTTTAAGAATGAGTTAAGCAAATTTTATTTCCCCGGGTAATCACTGGGTGGCCATCATCCCTGTGTGACGTTGAAAGGACACGCTGCCTGAAATTTCCTTATCTCCAAGTTTTGCATAATTTTCTTGATAATTGATTTACTTTGCTGCTTATTAGTTTCTTTCTCAAGCAGGCTTTTGCAGTGTGTGGTTCTCAGGCAGCTGTAGACTTGTTTGCCTTATCATCGGCAACCAAGCCCTCCAGTGCAGAGTCTCTTTTACGAAATTCAGCGTAGTCCCAACACCAGAGGGCCTCTGCTGGCATGTGCGCGCCCCCTGGAGTTGGGAGATGGGCCAGCTGCATCTAAACTACAAAGCTAAGAGAAGAAAAAATGGGGTTCTACTACTAGAAGAGTGGGGAAGGCATGTTGTGGTCAAAAGCAAAAGGTCTGCCCTGTGTTTACGCTTCCTCTGATGTCCCACTCTCTGCCAGCGCTCCCCGAGGAGATACTTCAGAAGAACAGGCCACCGCCAGCTTCCGGGGCCGTCGACTGCACACGGCCAGGTCTCACGTGGCGCACCTGCTGCCCTGTGGGCACCCCGTCTCCACGCGCAAAGATGCCCTCATCAAAACCGGTGCAAAGACACCAGAGCCTTTTGGTGTAGGATTCTGCCTAGACCGGGGCAAAGTGAAGAAACGCCACTTTCCTTTTGTTGCAGTATTTGTTAGAAGGTTCACAAAATACTGTCTGACCTCATACATTTCAGAGACTTTTAGAGAATATAATTTTTCAGGTTTTATTGATTAATCACTTTGGGATGAATGAGAATCATAAATACCATTATGCATCTAAACATTCGTTTCCTCCAGCTGAGGCTCCTGGGCTCGGGCTTCTCTCCCTCAGAGCCGGGTTCTCTGAGGAGCATCGCGCTCTTCTGCAGGGTCCAGCCATGACTGCCACAGAAGCTGACCAGGCAGCCCCCGTGCCCCTGTGTGCACGCGCTCACCAGGCCTCCAGAAATGGAGCCATCAAGCACCATGAGGAACAGCAGCTCGGGTATCCAGATCTCTCTCGTTGGCAGGCAGAGCAACCAAGGTTGCCAGAAATAAAACGACTCCCCAAGACCACCTCAGTGAGCGACGTGATGGGGCTAAGACAAAGCCCAGCCACGTGGTCTTCATGGTGAGCTTTAACCTCCGAGTCTGCCTGTCTTTGCCGGACAATGATGTCCTGAAATCACGTGGATAGGATTATATTTGGAAAATGAATTCCTAGTTTCAGAGTCAGATACAGTTATATGATTTATGTGTGGAGAAGGCAGTAAAATTTAAATCAGGACAACTTGTTTATGTGGAATACTGGCCAGTCCTAGATGGTGATACAGACCCCTGGAAAGAGTTCCAGAAAAGGAGATTCTCTCCTCCCTTCTCCCACCCTGCTCCTCCTCTCTTTATTCCAGTTACTTTATGGTTTCCCCAGCTGTTCTCTGAGGGCCGTGAGGTGGAGCCTGGCAGATTAGGGACAACTGCTTCCTTTCTTAGTATTCCAGAAGGTGGAAGCCTGAGTAAGCTATAGGGGGTGTTTGAATCATTGAATCAATGGGAAAGCCTCTTGTTTTCCAAAATGTAGCCAAAGAGAGTGTGAGTCTTGGAGCTCAAAGACTTTCACATGGTGGGGTGACCTTAGTTGCAAGAGGTTCCACAGACAACACTGGAGGTACACCCATATCAGGCTCCTGTGTGCCCCGATATGACATGGGAATGCAGGTAGAAGTCCTTGAGCCCTGAGATGGGTGCAGAAGTGGCTAGCTAGGAAACACATCAGAGGGACAGAATGAGTGGACTGAGAAGGCAGGGGACACAATGGGTAGCCTCGGCTGAGAGGACAGTGCTGAGGCCTCTGGAGTCAGGATGGACTGTGCTTGATGGAGGAATGGCAAAAATATGCGCCTCGGTCAAACTTTACTGGGGCTCCCCTGGGCCCTCTTTTCTGGTAGGTCTTGACCTCGACATCCATCCTATCTTTGGCCGGCCTAGTCTGGCTTTAGCGTAGAGATAGAAACCTAAGTCATTCCCCATCCTTGACAACTGATCACTCTTGATAACTGAGCGAACTCCCCGCCCCAATCATTGATGTGTGAGTTCCTGGCCGCCTTCTGCAGGAAGGCAAGAGCCACCTTGTCCTGATATGGTCTCTGAGTAACTTTCCATTCAGCACCACCACACTCTGCTCCTTGGCCTCTGTAAGTGCTTGCTTTTCAGGTTGTGTTTGGAGTCCAGACAGTTTCCCTCCCTACTGCAAACCTCTGCTGCAATCCTCTTGCCTGAAGTCTTCTTTCCCATTTTGACAAGTGTCAGAACAATTTTTTATTTCAGATGACAGAAAGGCGCAAAGACCCAGCGCACCCCACCTGCTTAGCGGCTGGGGCTGGACTGCTGCAGAAGCTCCCCAAATCCAGATACCACCTAAGAGCAAGAAAGAGAGAAAGCCCTGAGTCACCAGAAGAGCTAGAGGAGCAAACTGCCATAGTTGCATTGTCTTGTTTCTATTTGCAATGAAAAATAAAGGGGTATATCTTTCTGTATTTCGGCTGCTTTACTTTACTTAGGAATCATACATTTTTGACAAGTGTCACCTCCAGAATAATTTAACTGTTCTGACCACAGAAAAATCTAATGTACTTTTTACAGGACCTGATTCCTGTCTACTAACAGGTACCTGTCTCCTCACATTGGCCGTCTGTGCTTCAGGAGAAAACAAAGGACTGTTCAAACTTAGTTATTTCTGAGTCGTCACTGTGAGCACTTCTCATTTAATAAAAAAATGAAGCATTTATAGTGTCAGGTGTTTCTCTCCACTATATAATTTGCATGTACTTAATCAGTACCCTATTTTTAATTCTAAAAAAAATCGGTCCAAATGAAAACCTGTTTAGCAGCCCTGTAATAGCCAGAAAGATATGTCACATGCTGTCTAACTCACTGCAGAATTTAGTGAGCTGGTGTTCATCAGGCAGCAAATGTCAGGGTGACAAATTGCCAAATCCAGAGTGGCTTCTCCTCCCAGCAGCGAGCACTTTTCAGATCATTTTGCTTTTAAGTTTTTTTTTTTTTTTTCTTAATGGAAAGGTGGGGGGGGTAGAACTGCATTTTGTTCAGTCACTTAGTTATAAGTCGGTAATTTCCCAGGGCAAAGGGATGTGATTCCCTTTACAGCTAGGGGCCTGGTAGAATTCCAGAAGGTGGGGGCATCTCAAAGAATGCCTTATTTGGAAAGCACTGTTTTTCTTTCTTTTTATCCTGAAGGATGATGATAATATTTCAAAGTGCTAAGGAGTGAAATGCCATGTATAAACATATTTATTACTATCTTCTGCATATTGTGGAATGCTAGCTCTCAGATATTTCGACCTATTTTCCATGACGTTTTATAAGCAATTTATCTGTGTATATTTATAGTAACAAGAGCTCTCTTTTGGAAGAGGTCCCTTTGCACTGGACTCAGAAAGGGAAAAATGGGAATTTAAATTGGTGTATTTAAAAATAACCTGCTAGATTTACATACCTGAAGCGATGTATCTAATTATTCTCTCCCACCCAGGTGCACAAGCAAGGGACCCTCTGAACCCAGGGACACACTTTAACTCCAAGTGACAAGTTGAGGATGAACACCCTCAAACTGGTATGAGTGAGAACTATAAAGTTCCTTCCAAAGGGGACACTCACTTATTCAGATAAAATAAGCTCCTGCATTTTTCTTTGGCATCGATGATTTGACTAGTTTGGGTGATAATGCTTTCAGGAGTAGCTTTCCTGAGCGGAGTGGACTCTCTTTCCCACAGTTCGCCTGCCATGGGCCTTGGAGATGGTGCTGGGTAACTCCTAAGCTTGGCTCCTCATCCTTCAAGAGAAGTTCTCTCCCACAAGGCTCCCCAAATCAGATCTCACCCCGCTCCTTGTGTCACTCAGAACTGCCCACTCCTGGTCCTCTCTAGGTTCTCAGGCTTTCCAAGTCGTGTCCTCCTGTTATTTAAGATGAGGGACTTCAGTGTCCATGGCTTTGATAATCTGTCAACCTGACTTCAAAGACCCATGACCTCATTAACTTCCAGAATTCCCACCCGGACCACAGCCGTCTGTCCCCACGGCACAGCTGTGATCGCACTGTCACATGGTACTCTTCCACCTCTGGAGTTCTAAGCTCACTCTGGCCCTGGGTTCATGCTGTGCCTGCCTTCACCTCACTGAAACACCAGACTCACCTGTCTATCCTGGTTCATGTGCCCCTCAGGACTCTACTTCCCTGATCTCGGTCTCCAAGGATTTCGTTCCCTCAGAGTGAGAGGGAAAGAGAAGGTTCAGCAGGTAGTGTAATTTCAATAAGGAGCTGCTTGTTTCCTACTATAATGGGAAGTGGGGAGGTAGGAGGTTACCACAAGGGATTCAATGCCCTGTATCAATTTTCTAGGGCTGCCATAACAAAATAGCACAGGCCGAGGGGCTCAAACGATAGAAATGTATTGTCTCAAGGGCTGGGAGCCTGGAAGTTCAGAATCAAGGTGTTGACAGGTTGGTCCCCTGCTCAGCAGGTGAGGAAGGCACTGGTCCTCGTCTCTTCCTTAGTGTCTGGTGGTCTTGGCGATCTTTGGCAGTTCTTGGCTCATGGAGACTTGGTTTTTGCTTTGAGTTTGTGTGCATTCCCTGTGCATGGGTCCACATCTCCGCTTTTTATAGAGATGCACATCAAATTGAATTAGGACTCACTGATGACCTCGTTTTAACCTGGTTGCCTATCTATACCTTAAGTACCTATCTCTAATTGAGGTCACTTTTGACGGACTGGGGTTAGGACTTGAGGTGAGATTTGGGGGCACCCGGATCACCCCTGCTCTGCGGTGCCATCACAGGCCCAGGCACTCCCTGCCTTCTTCTCCACCACCTTTAGCTCTTCTGCTCTGATTCTCATGATCTCCATCTCATGCTTGACAGGCAGCTGCTGTACCTTTTCCAGGCAGGAAGCAGGAGGAAGTAGAAAGGGCCACAGTGTCCACATCTGCTCTTGTTAACACAAAAGCAAAATGAGACTCAGGGTTGTATATCATTGGCCAGAGCTATGGCATGAACTCATATTCACCTGAAATGAAACTGGAAAGAAATATTTTATTTTCCAGTTTCAAGGGTAGAGGAAGAGCAGGGAGAAGGGGCCTGGGGATCAGTGTTGAGTCTTCATGTCTTGTCTTCCACAGCAGCTCCAGTCACTGTCTTACTGGACCTCTACTACGCTGACCTCATCTTTTCTTGTGTTTCTTGTTTGTTCCCAGCATGGGTGACCCACTCATCTGCGTTCTCTCCCCCACAGCAGCCAGGCTGAGGCAGAGCTCCTGGGGGAAGCTGTCCTGTACATCCTCTTAACTAGAACCATTGCCAAGTCATGGCCTCCAAGCAAGGCAGCCCTGGTAGTATTTAGAAATACCTTTACACATTTTAACCAGCTCTCTCCTTTGTTCATCATGGCAATCCCAAACATCCTTGATTTTTTTTTTTTTTTTACTTACACTCCAGGTACAATGTTTTACATTAAAAATTGTGATTATTGCCAGGGGCCACCCTCGACTTTCCTGTCCCTTGCTTCACTGATCTCCACTTTGGTTCTAGTCTCTGTTTGTGCAAACGAGGTGACCCAGCATGGCTTGTTCCTCTGGTCTTCCTGCCTCCTGGGCTGTGCTGCGTGGATTCCCCCCTGTCCTCTAGTCTTCACCCAGTTCTTTCATCTGTTTTCTTCATTAGCTGTGAACATGTCCAGATCTCTTCCACCAAAAACAAACAGTCCTTCACTCAACACATACATCTTTCTGTATCGACCAAGCGACCACACGAATCTTTCTCGTCTTCACAACAAACTTCTCAGAAGAACGGCCTTCCCTTGTTGCCTTTGTCTCCTCACCTTGCAATCATTCTTAAATTTAGCATAGTTAACACCTACTCATCTACTGAAATTGCTTCCGTAATTCCCAGTGGCCTCTCAGAGTACCCAAGTCCAACACACTTTTTTATTTTCTGTCTCAGCTGACTTACTTGAAGCATTTAGCACCGGGATGTCCCATAGCTTCTGTGAACCATCTGTCCTGGCTCTCCTCCTCTCTAACTTTTTAGTCTTCCTCTCCTTCACTAAATTCTCTTTTATGGGAGCAGTTCACCCTCCATATCCAGAAGTTCCTCTTCTGTGGATCCAAACAACCGTAGATCATACGTGTTTTAAAAATTGCATTTGTCTTGAGCAACTGAAGATGCTTTTCAGTATTCCCCAAACAACACAGCATGTACATTGAATTAGGTATTATAAGCAAGCCAGAGATGCTGTAGAATACAGCAGGAAGGTGTAGGTTGTGTAGGTTATATGGGTTGTATGGAAGTCATACGCTATTTTATATACAAGACTTGAGCATTATTTGAGAAGGGTCCTGGAACCAATCTGTCACGGACCTGAGGGATGCCTGTGCCTTCACTGCTCTGTCCACCCGGGAGCTTCTCGGCCCTCTTTTCTGCTTGTTCTCCTCTTTCATTGGACATCAACTTGCACATTTTTGTGATTCAAGTCTCTACCCACTTCTTTGATTTCTGATTACTGTCAAACCATCTACTGGATTTTGGTTCCTTGTATTTCATGGACATCTTGATTTGATTTGTTCAAAACTTAATTTATTGCCTGTTTTTCTTCCTTTCTTTCTTATGTTGGTGTAAATCAGTCTTACTTTACCCTAGATACTGTCTTTGTATTTACTACCACCGATTGGCTACTACGTTTTAAAGAGTTTCTGTAGCTGAATTTTCTTCATTTTCCCCCATGGCTGCTTTTGATTTGTATCATTATCTTTGGACACCCTCCCACCCGGCTGACACCAGTGTGATCTGCTCTCCCACCGTCCACATCATGATGTCACAATGCCTTTGAACTCATGATACCCACACTTAAAATGCCTAGTAACGGGATGCAGGTGCAGTTTTGAGCTTGCTAGGAAGACCCCAGGAAGCCTGTCTCCTGTCTCCTTCTTGGGCCTAGTCTGACGGCCTCTCCCTCCACATACCTAGTGTTCTGAGTACTTGCAGCACTCCTTGAACCTTTGATTTTGACACATACCTGCTTGTGGCAGTGTGTGTCCCCGGCCAGGAACTCCCTGTCCCTATTTGGTGACCATCTACTCCTCTAATGTGCCCCTCACCCTGTCGTTGCTCTTCAGGGAGAAAGAGCTACTCTTTTTCATGTTCTGCTCAAAGACTTGGTCAGAGCTTCTCGAAATTTTACTCTGCATTCTTATTCACATGTCTGTCTCTTCCTTGAGACTCTAGCGAGGCCGAGGGCAAAGACTGAGGGTGTGTGTCTGTGCGTCCACAGCGCTGTGAGGGCGGGTGTGCAGTCGTGGGGATGTGTAATGCTCACGCTGCTTAGAGGGGCGAAGAGAACGCGGAGTTCAATACTAAGGACAAGGCTGTTTGTTGGCGTCACTATTTATCAGTTGTGTGTTTATCTGCTGCAGATCATTTAAACCCTTTCGACTCCCAAGTTTACATGCATACCTTTGAGCTTTTACCTTGTTTCAACGTGAACATTTAACCGGAAGGTTAACAGGAGACTCTACCTGCCCATTGGCTATCAGCCTTAGAGGCACAGGACTCAGGGAGCGATCAGTCAGTGACTCCACACCTTCAGAGTTCAGATGTGGCGGGCGATCACCGCTGCCATCAGGGTGCAGATGTTAGCAAACGGTTGAGTCGCTCTTGGGCCAAGATGTGCATGTGTGACCACTATAGTGGGAATAACCATGTGCGTTAGCTGAATAGTGTTTGTGATTCTAGCTTAATAAGCGAAGAGGACTTGTTTGCAGTTTACGCCTGAGCAGGCAGCTGACTTGATTAGTTTCCTTTCAGAATATCAACAGTTTACAAGAAGCAAAGAGTGCTCCTGAAACACCAAACTACACCCAGATTCTCTTTTTGGAAGTGTGCAGAATGCTTCCTTCTGCCTTAACTAGTTGCAGACATCGGCAAAGCCAACCTGAAACACTTCAGTGCTGAAGGCGAGAGTGTAGTTTTGTGTTTCTGTGGTGTTTTGTCTTTCATTTCTAAGGCCCAGGGCCACAATGTTGACCTCCTGGCCTCTGTGCCACAGTCCCATCCTAGCAGAAGTTGCTGCCTTGCCTGTTTTACATTCTAATTCTTTATTTACTTGTGAGATGCTAATCTTCTTTTTTTCATATCTTTCCTGCGATTGAAGGAAGAAACCAGAGCTACTTTTTGCAAACTTGTGGAGTTGGCAGCATTTACCTGAGGTCTGTAAATCTCCATGCCTCCTTCCCCACCCAGGGCCTGCATTCTACTCCTTGTCCTCACCAGCAAAGCCTTTCCCAGTGAGGAGACAGCTGGTGTGAAACTTGTTCCTGGCTGAATTGTGTCCCCCAAATTCATGTGCTGAATCCTAATACCCCAATACTTCAGCTGCGGCTATATTTGGAGATAAAGCATTTACAGAGGCTACTGAATTAAAACCAGGCTGTTGCTGTGGGTCTTATTTCAGTCTGACTAGTCTCTTAATAAATGAAGGAAATTTGGACACGTGAAAACATTATGGGTGTACACACACACACACACACACAGGAGACAACAGAAAAGCTGGCCATTGCCACTCCAGGAAGAGAGATCTCAGGAGAACCAAATCTTCAAATGACTTGACCTTGGACTCCACCTTCTGGGACTGTAAGAAGATACATTCCTGATTAAGCCACCTGGGGGTGGCACTCTGTTAGACCGGCCCTGGCAAACTAACACTGTTATGAAGTAGGGGATGCTGGGTGTCTGCGCGCCTTTGGAGACTACGAACGCGTCTGAGCAGGTAGCCTCCTGTCCTCAGGACAGGAAGAGGGAAGAAGCCAGGGCGTGTTTGTGATGTCAGCGATTGCCGTCCAAGGTCAGGCGGAGGGGATCTCACAGTGACCTTCCTGGCTTGGCCACTGCTTGCCTAGCTGCAAAACAAGAAAAAGCCCTCAGAGTGTCTACCTGGAGTTTTCCGTTTCAGCCAGGAGATGAGGCTCCACTGTGAGCTGCTGATCAGGTACACACGTTGTCATGAACCTTTGGCAGCTTCCAAGGAAACTAAGCTGGCGTGTGAAGAGGATTTGAGGGAAAGTGTAAACAAAACGGATTAGTGGCCCCAAACTCATGCCTGGCCTAATAGCTGGGACTAAGGCCCGATTCCCAGCAGCCTGAGGACTTTTTTAAGGCTTCCCCTCCGCCCTCTAGGGCTGGTGGGCCATGCTCTGCTTTAGGTCGCCCTCTGGTGGTCATTGAGATCAGCCGCGGCCCCAGCCGGGAAGAGCCCACAGAAGCAGAGGCTTGGCTATTTTGTGTTTGGCTCCTGCCAGAAAATAGTTCGACGCACCATCACTTATTTTCCTTTTCTGTCATAATAAACCAGAGTAACTGTCAGCATTTGACCACATTTATTAAAAGCTTTAAAAATATTTAAAATATTTTGGCCTCGTACTCCCACTTTCACAAGTGTATCTTGAAGAAAAGTATGCAGATTTATGTAGCAGCATGTTTCTCAAAGTGTTATTTATAACGGCAGAGGTGGAACTACCCCAAATGTTCTAAAACGGGGGTTGTTGAAGTTAGTGTGGCATGCACTGTTCACTCAGGCTTTAGAAGAGCACGTGGTGAGATGGGGACATGTCCAGAATATATCATGAAGTAAACAAAGCTAATGAAAAACCTCACTGCTGCCAGTTGGGTTTTGTACACATTGCCCCTTTCAAAGGAACAAGCATGTAATA
>PVJO010035077.1:0-10283 GCA_004026905.1 Hystrix cristata | reverse complement strand
TAAATACAATAACTATTCTACCCCTTTGTCCTTATTTACACTTATGGTTTCTCATATCAGAGAAACAATTCGATGTGTACTAATAAGTGTCTGATTTATTTCACTTAATAGTATGTTCTCCAGGAACATCCATTTATATACAAATGACTCTAGTTTATCCTTTTTTATAGCGGTGTAGTACTCCATTGTGTAGAAAACCACATCTTTTTTAGCCATTCATCAGTTGTTGGGCATTTAGGTTGTTTCCAAGACTTAGCTATTACAAATTGTGCTGCTATTTTGAATAATTAACTGCATCTGCTTCATTTTAATCAAACATTTAAAACTCATAGACGGCCAAGTAATTTGAGAACAAACTTATTTTTTCTTGTTAAACAAATTTAGATCAAGCAGACTTAAGGGTGAACATTGAAGTTTATTAAAATGCCCAAGTCGTGCAATAACCCAAACCCTGCTGCTCTGCTGGTGGGTATGTAGTTTGCCAAAACCAGTCTGGAAAGCTTTTGTTTAAGTCTACTGAAGAAGATCATACACAGAACTTTCTAATTCAATAACTCCATGTTTTTGGAGAACACATGTTCTCCTAAAGACATGCAAAGAATATGAACAAACATTTATAAAAATCCAGAAATTGCTCACAAAATGTGAATACATGTATATATTAATAAATATAAAATGAGACAACCCAAACACTGATGAACGCTGGACTGAGTAGATGATTTATATTATATATTCTTCCAAATGAATACCATATAGCAATGAGGGTGAAGAAACTGCAGCCATAAAAGGCCTATAGTCACATCTCTCAAACACAATGTTGAGCAGAAGAAGCCCAAGTAATCAGACTCCTGTGATTTGGTGTTGTTTATCCTTGAGAGTTCATGTGTTGAAAGTTTAGCTCCCAGAGTGATGATGCTAAAATTTGGTAGGATCTTTAAGAAGAAGAGCGCCAGGGAGCTCTAAAGGTCACTGGGGACACTTCCCTTGTAAACCAATAAAGGTAGTTCTTGTGAACTCAGATTAGTTCTCATAAGAGATTTAGGATGAAAACAGGACCTTTGCCCCTCCCTCTCAGGGCCACTCCCATAACATATGTTCCCTAATGATGCCATCTGTCATTAATTCCTCACCAGAGTTGTGCCAATGTTAGCACCATGCCTGCAAAACTGTAAATTCAATAAACTTCTTTTATTTGTAAGTTAATCTGCTTCAGGTATTTTGTTGTATTCATGTTAAACTGACTAATACATACACTCAGTGATTGTTTACGTAGAAGCTTACAATCCAAGTCACAGCTAATTGGAACAAATATGTCCCTTGGGGAGTGACCTAGGCATAAGGAGATACCAGGAATTGTAGAAATGTTCTGATTCTTCATATATAGATGACATTTTCACGTTAGGCATGTTTGCTCATCTACTAGGTTAATATTTTAATGAATGTGTAATTATTGTGTATATATATATATACATATATATTAACTAATGCTCAAATAAGGATAAATATATCTATCTTCTCAAAACATTTAGCATTTTTTGTGATAAGAACATTGAAAATCTTTCTTTCTTTTTATTTGGACATATACAATTATCTATTATCTGTAGTCAAACTACTGTGCAATGTAACACAAGAATTTATTTTCCTATGTGATTCTATTTCAGTACTTGTTGATCAAACTTTCCCCATCCTTCCTGGTGCCTTGCCCTCTCCAGGATCTTAATCAATATAATCACTTAGTTTTCGTGAGCTCTTCTTCATCTGTGTTAATAATAAAGAAATGTTTAACATTAAAAAAATCCAAGATTTTGGATTGTATTTGTAACTGCATACTAATGTTACAATTATCAGTGTTCTATATTCTTTCTAGATGTTGTTTCTTGGATAATTGCAAAGGGAGGCAAAAGTAAAAGTGGTATACATATGATAATCTATGAAAGACTTCTCTGAATATTAAGCTATAAGTATTTAAACACACATATGTGCCTATATATACCTAGGTAAATGAAGATTGTATGTCCTATATTGGTGAATAATAAACTACTAATCATTTTTGTAGAAAACACTTTCCATTTAATTTTGCTACATATTGGAGCATAGTTATTCATTTTTATTTGGATTGGATATTATGTGAAACAATGGAAATAGCCCCTCATTCACACAATATTTTTGAGTGCGTTACTTCAGAGTCGAAGACTGTGCTAGGTTCAAGGGTATAGAAGAGGTTGAGGTGTTGGTTTCATATGCAACATAAAGATTTTTATTCTCCCTTAGACCTGCTAATAGTTTAATACTGATTTATATTTAAGATGTTCTCTTGGCAGTTCTGTTGATTACTGTGCATGACTCAAGTAGTTCACCAATTGTTTATTTATATTTTCAGATCATCACCCTTAAGAAACAATATATTTTAAAATTATTTTCCTTTCTTTTAGACTCCTGCCTTTATCTCACTCGCTTCCTCCTTTCTTACTCTTTCCTCTTTAAAAATGACATTAAAAAGTACCAAAGAATAGATTTGTTAATTTTAATTCATTTTATACCTGTGATGGTAATTAGCAGGCAGACTCATTACTATCATTATCTTAGACTTTTCTCATTACCATTGCTTTGAAGAAAAAAGAACAATTACAATAAAAATCTATTATCAAAATTATCTTGTGTGCAAAAATGATTTTACTCCTCAGAATGATGTTAATTCAGATTGTCAGATACCTAAAAGTTGCTATTTTCTGGACTCTAAAATTTGATTAATTTCAATTAATATTTTGCTATTAAACACCTTTATCTTTCAAAATCTCTGTTGTCTTGAAATTTTTTGTTATTATTTTTTCAGTGTGGAAAACTTTTAGGAATATTTACCCTTTCTGTTTGTTATCTCTTGAACAGACTTCTTATTCTACCTCCCCCCAAAAAAGCCACATTAATTTAATATATTTTAGTATTTTAAATCATGTCCGGTGGCAAATTATCAATGCCAATTTACAAATCTGGCATGTTTGGACTGTGTAGTGTTCGTCATTCAAATGTTAGGAAGGTGAAGATTTATTTTACATCAGTGTATCTGTTGCAATATACTTCACTGAACTTCTCTATCATTTCTCTGAATTAATCCACTGTTGTAGCAGGACGTGTCTACAGACTGAACACTATGAAGACCATGATTCTGTCTTCTCTTCTGGGATTTCAGAAAACTGTCCTGTCTCTTGGGTAGCTGCCATCACTCTGGGTATGACAATAGCAATAATTTCAAAGCTTGGCCCAGGAAGACCCAACCAGTTGAATCTAAGTTGTGTTCTAATTAAAATCAGTTTGTTAGCTCAGATATTCTTAAGAATGTTAGCAGGTAATAATGACCAATACGGCTCAGTAGAGGATGTGGAAGGGCATTCTGAGTGAGAGAATGCAATATACATATGCATGAAAAAGATAGATGTGTCCAGGAAAATTTGATTAGACCGATTTGACAAACAGAGCTTGTTTAAAAGAGTGAGAGAAAAATGGTAGCATAGGGAGAATCATAGTCTTAGAATACACAGGTGGGCAGAGAGAAAATATTAAGAATATTTGAGCATAACTATGACCTGAAAAAGTGGTATTTCCAGAAGACATTGGACAAAATGAGATAGCAAGGGAAGAAACGAGCAGAAGGAAAACTTTCAAATACAAGCACTTATTGCGAATATTGTAGTTCAGAGTAAAGGTGACATAGAAGGCCCTCACTGATGTTTGTGCTTGTAGAATGAAAGAAAGAATAGTGAAAATATAATGCAATATAAGTAAATCCATGGCTACATCTTGTTGCTTTATATATGTCAGGAATTTTTTTTAATATTACAGGAGCTAGACAAAGCAAATATACCATTGTGTACAGGATAAACATATTTCACAATATCTGAGAAATATTAAAACAATTACACTTATGTTTTGCTAAAATTTTGCCATCATACCATCGTTATAGTTTATGATTCATAAAATTTTCAACTACATATAATTGCTTCATTATAATATTATAAATAAGTCCCCATTTTGGTATTCATAGCCTATGATGGAAATCCATACACCAAGATAGCCAAATATGTCATCTAAGAAATATTATTGCAGTGACCTTGAGCAAATTTATCTCTTTAAGCCTAAATTCTTTAGCTATAAATTGATGAGAATAATGGTATTTATTTTTAGGATTGTATCATCTATTTATTACAAGATAGCTTTGAAAGCTAAGTGGTGTTTTTAACAGGGTTTTTGTAAATGTGCTTTTCCAAGTCGCTGTCTTCAGCATAATATTACCTAATAATTTTTCCAACTGTTTCCCTTACAGAAAACATGGATTATAATCTTCTTATCCCTGGCAGCAGTTTACTTATTTAAGACAGGGGGAAATCTGAAAAATTTCATGTTACGTATTCTTCAATAAAAATTTAAACAAGGAAATATTGAGGATTAGACTGTCTTATGAAGAAGCTGTTAAAAAATGAGATAATTTCAGTAATATTGTTAGTCTTCCTGTCTGACTTTTCCAGTTGATCACAAAGAAAGCAGTAAGAACAATGAGCCAGCACACATGTCCAGAATCCATCCAGAATACATAATAGGAAGTGTTCATCCTTGTTGGCAACGTGGGCTCCTAACTTCTCCAAACAGAGTACACCAGGGAGCACAAACTGATCCTATCACGTGGCGTTTTCCTGAAATTCTCCCCTTCTTAGAATGTTTCCTTTATGTTTCCCTTTCCTACTGCCTACAGTATGAACTGATTGCCTCTGTTTTGTACTAACTGTAGACCTTCTCCCCAGTCCCCTGACAAAGAATTGAACTCACAATTTCTACTCTCATACCTGCTATTATCCTCTCCTTCAAATACACCTTTTATCTTGACAGTAAGTAAACTTAGCTGGGGAAGTAATCCTTGTGGAACTGTAGTTTGTCTTTTGGATTATCTGAAAGATCAAAATTTAAGTTTGCTTTTCATAGTAAACATAGGTGTTTTTCTTCTATGAACAAGTTTATAATGTACCTTTTCATTTCAGGTGGGAAACACATCACACTGGTGACAGGATGAGAGGAAGCAGCATTTAGTTTATGTGTAAATGTTTTGAAAAATCTTTGTTTATTCTTATCATTTTGATATAAAGGATAATGCTGTTCAAGAAATGCTAAGAAAATGGTCTCTGTATGTTTTGAGTGAAAAAGACATGGGCTGTAAAAACAAATCCTCTGCCAATCAAACCCTTTCTTTCTTTCATAAGGAAAAAAAATGTGGGCTGCACAAGGCCCCGAATTCAATCCCCAGCATCACAGGAGGAAAGAAAATATGAAAAAAATACATATATAAAAGGAAACAAAGCAGAAAAGAGAAAGCATCACCAGCTGACCACTTTTTTCAAAGAAATGCTGTGACTTTTAGATAGAGTAGTAACCATCAGTTTTGAGTAAGAAATTTATATACATATATATGTATATATACATACTCCAGATTGTATATATATATAAAATAAAATTATATATAAGAAAATTATATGATATTCCAGATCTTATATGTTATATACATGTGTGTATATATATATATATGTATATATATATATATATATATATATATATATATATATATATATATATGTATTCTAGATTAAAGATGTATTTGAAGCTGAACAGAAAAGCTGTGCAGGAAAGCTAGTAACAAGATTGCTCTTTATTGAAAACATTCAGTAAGTAGATTGTCTAAAGCAAGATTACCTTGTGAGAAAGACAAAACTCACATTTTGACCATGAGGAAATGGTATGGGATAGTGATAAATGATGGAGGCAAAAGTTGAACAAAGTAAAATGGGAGGTCAAAATATTCTATTTTTCTGATCCTGTAACTTTGCATTTCTCTGCACCTTTCCTGTTTCTTTAAACCACTCATTTTATTGCTATTCTAACTATAATGAAGGCATTTACTCATATATAAGATTACAGATTATTTATTTATTTGAATGCTGAACATAATTATTCCCTCCTTGTCTAGCTTCCAGGTAAAATTTAAATAATATATTATTTGACTACATACTGAGAAGTATGTAATATTTATACAGTTTTACAGATATTCTTTTTGGAGTTCCATACATAAGCAAAAAATTGGCAAACACTAAAAACATGGGTAAAAGGACAAATTATTACATTTTCTTGAAAAATTTTAAAACAGTTAAAAGACTGATTCATTAAATGCCAGAAGCAATTGTAACAATATGTGATATACATCAAATCGCTTAAGAAAAATACCATTAAATTAAGTACTTTACTAATGTATGATTAGTTCTTGGAATTTAGTGAGTGTAACACATAAATCTCGAAATGTAAAACAAGAGAGGTAAATTGTATGATGTAGACTGAAAATGTTCCCCTAAAATCGCATATGTTTAGAGATGTAAGTTGTGGAGTGTGGTTAGGTAACGAGAAGTGCTACACTCTCCAGGGAATTAATCCACTCATGAGACCCTAGCTGCATGTGGTATGAGGAGCTGGGGCGTGGGGTAGGTGAGGTAGATGACTAGGGCCATGACCCAAACTCTCCAAAATCATGAACCAGAATGAAATATTTCTCCTATAGTTTGAGGGTGTGGGATATTTTCTCCCAGTGAAAGGAAAGTGACAAAAATAGAAAATTGGTGGTGGAGAAGTGGGATCGTTGGGGCGACTGTATCTGACAATGTAGTTTAGAAGTCTTCGGAATTGGCTTGTAGGAGGAGTTTGGAAAAGATTGGAGGTATGGTCTAGAGAAAGCTGAGAGTCCTGTAAGAAGATCCTGATGAGTGATTTTGGTTGAAGTTTAGAAGAAAATTGCTGGTAGGAATATGGACAGTAAATGTCAAGCCCAGGAATATTCAGTTGGACAGAAGAACTATCTTAGGAGTTGCACTAGAGGCCATGACTTTTATATTCTGGCAAAACAAAGTCTACATTTTGCTCATGACCCAAGGCTTTGCAGGAGATTTGAGTTTAAGGTCTGTGGACTAAATGATGTAGCTGAGATAATTTCAAGGCTGTCCAATGCTCAGGCTGTGACCTGGAAACTGTTGGCTATTTTCAGCCAAATTTATGGTAAGAATTGGAGAGGAAAAAAGCAGAGTAGGAAAAAACTGAACAACTTAAGTTTTGGTCCATAAGAAACCATGTGTAAAGTTGGGACCAAAGGAGGTTTTTCTAGCAAAGTGATTCGCTCCATTATAAAAAAAAAAGCCAAGTACTTTGTTTGGAGACAATAGGAATGTTGACAAGAGTGTAAAATGGTAAACTCATATGAAAGAATTTGTTTGGAGAAGAGAACCCCAAGGTCCCCTGTTGACTCAGGGCCAGCTAGGAAGCGTATACACACAGGTAACCATCCAGTCACTCAATGGCTCAGTAGCCATGGTCCAGAGGGACCCAGCTACTTCCCAAGCAAACATCACACCTTCATGTCATCCATCTAGTGCCACTTCATATACGAAAGAAAAGCCTGAAGGCCAAGAAATGTGTGCCTGAAAAGCACCTGCCCAGGAAAACTGCAGACAGTGAGGGAAATCAGGCCAAGATCGAGAACATGTGGACTGCAGAAAGGAAGTCCATCGGGGGCAGGGTTGCCCAAGCCCTCTGGAACTCGCATCTCATTATTATATGTTCTTGGTGCTGGACATGGGGCTATGGGATTTCCTATTGACTCTGTTGGGTTTTCATCTTGCTTTGGCGTGATTCCTTTCTGTCCACCTATTCTTCGCTTTTTGGAATGGAGATATGGAAATGTTTATCATTCCACTCTAACTTGGTATTACATAACTCGTTTTTTTTTTTTTTAATTTTAATTCTTATTTGTTTAGAGTTTCAGAGCTAAGGGTTTGCCTTGAGTTTCAGAAGAGATTTTGACTTAGACTTTTTAAAATGTGGGAAGTATTGAAATATATTGTATCTTGTGTTGTACACAGGATAGTTGTAATATATTGACAAGATTAACTTATTATTGTGTTTATTTGGAGATTAAGTGAGTTATAAGAAGATGGAACAGAAATTTAGGATTACATTAGAATTGGCTCCCAGATTCTGGTCTTTGATTTGATTAAAGATGTTAATGACAGTTTCCAATGGTGAAGGAAAAATTGTCCATAGAAGCATTGGGAAATTAGATACTTAATCATCACCTGTGGATGTCGGTAATAAGTTATCTACAGAAGGGCAAGTTTTGGATGACCAAGTAGTAAATGATGTAGGACCTTATCACAAAAATAAAGCATATAATGAACATAGTTGGCCTTATGGTGCCGATCTAAAATGTCCCAAGGAAGTCTCGTGTTCAGAAGTGTGACCTTGTTAAAAGGGTCCTGCAGACATGACTTCAAAGGATTTATTCTTGTTTCCGGCTTCTTCCTTCTTTCTACGCTTCCTGGCTGCCACAGGGTGGGTAGTTTTTCTTCCACCATCCCCTTCCACTATGCCCGTTTTCCTTGCAGCCAGCTGAATATAGATTAAGGCCTGTGAGCCAAAATAAAGGTGAAGTGCTAAGTCATAAATGTCAGGGATTGTGTCCAATGATAGGAAAGTGAATATGACAGAAATTGGTACCAAAAGTAGGGTTGTTGTTGTGATTATACCTGACCTTTTGGCTCAGAAGCATTTGGAACTTGTTCAAAGGAAGCGTTCGGAAAGTTCTGAGGTTTTGGCTAGAGAAGCCCTGGAATTCTGCAAGCCAAACTTGATAAAAGATTTTGGTCAGAGGTTAGAAGGAATGCAGAAAGTGAAGACCAGGCTTTTGTTGGGAACAAGGATTCCACTGGCCATTGGACTAGGGGCCATGTGTGACACATTTTGTCAGAAACTTGTCTTCATATCACCCATAACCTGAGACTTTTCAGGTTCAGTCATGCAAGTACTCATAGGCAGTTGGAGCCATGATCCAAGAGGACCTGGTTACTACTTGATCTGGTGGAAGACCTGGTGTCATCCACATTGTGATGGGTTTAAGGATATACAAAACGCAAGAGTTGTGGTATCACAGAATCTTCCACCCAGATTTCAGAGGAAGGCCTGGGAGGCCAGCCAGTCCCCCTGTAACCACAGTGCATGAAGCTTTCAGGGTGAAGTCAAAAATGCAGTGAAGACCCTAAGAATTCTGAAATGTCAGAAATGGGGAACATCTGCCATGGAGAGCTGTAGGCACTGAAGGAAGCCACCCCCAAACAGAAGCTATATAGGCTGCAGTGCCACCGGGGTGGGAACACAAAAGCCTTTTGGAGATCATGTATCACTACAACATGCCCCAGATAATAGTCACAGAACTACAGGATTTACTGTTTGCCCTGCTGGCTTTTGTTCTTGCTTTGGTCTAATTCTTTTCTATTCTTCTAATTCTTTTCTATTCTTCTATTTTTCTCTTTTGGAGTAGAAAAGTTTACCATGTGCCATTGAATGTGGGATGTATTTAATTTTTTTTTTTTACAAGGGTTTACAGGTAAGAATTTGCCTTGAGTTTCAGTGTGGACTTTGGACTTGGACTTTTTGGCAATGCTAGAACTGTTAAGGTTTGCACAACTCTTAGAGATGGACTAATATATATTTTATATAATTAGGTGGATATAAACTTTCTGGAAGCCAGGGGGAGAATGTTATGGTTGAAATCTGAAATATCCATGGAAAGTCAATGTTTGGGGGTTAGTTGAAAAGACTGAGTCCCTTGGGGCATGACTTGAAAGGATATAGTCTAGCTTCTGTCTATTTCCTTCTCTTTGTTTCCTGACTGTGATGGGTTGAAGATCTTTTGCTCTGCTCTCTTCCTTCTTTCCATCATGCTGTGTCTGCCTTGGAGCTAGATGACTATGAACTAAAACTATTGACCAAATAAAATTCTCTTCCTTTAAATTGCAGTGTTTGGTATTATGTCCAGTGATGGGAAAGTGATGAAGACCATTGGCTTTTTTAAGTGCATAGAGTAAATTTGGGGAAAGGAGATGCTAAGGCAGAGCTGGAAATTCCTGGTTAAATGTTTCTATCCTATATTTCAGTATTATTTGAATTTTCTAATTTCATTTCCGTGTGTTTTTTCTCCTGAATATGTCACTAAATTTCTTTTACCAGAAACTGAGATTTAACTACTTACAAGGTTATTAGTTTCTTACATGTTTATTAACAGATACAAAGCAACCTAATTAATTTTCTTCAATTAATGTTTTCCATTTTTACTCAAATATTTATCATCAAGAATCTGGAGGCCCCCTCCCGGGGAAGACAGCTACAGACTCCATCGTGGGCAGGAGGCTTGAGCTTGCAGGTCAGGC
>PVJO010035076.1:0-10250 GCA_004026905.1 Hystrix cristata | reverse complement strand
ATGACTAGTGATGTTGAACATTTCTTCATATATTTATTTGCCATTTTTATTTCTTCATCTGAGAAATGTTTATTCATTTCATTTGCCCATTTTTGGATTGGGTCTTTAAATTTGGGAGGTTTAATTTTTTTGAGTTCTTTGTATATTCTAGATGTTAGACCTTTGTCTGATGGATAGCTAGCAAATATTTTTTCCCAGTTAAAACATCACTTTTATTATGGATGATGGCTAGATTGGAGAATGTGATTTAGATGTAGAGAATAAAAGCTTTCTTAATTCTGACCTTCAGCATTAGACACACCTACTCATCCATCCTAGGAAGAGCTGAATATACTTCTGGCTTCTTTCTCAGGGGCAACCAATGACTTCTAAACATATGTATAGCCAAGAGCAGACCAGGTCTATCAGAAAGAGGAGAAAGCAAGGAAGAGGATGAGCTAAGCCTACCAAGGTGTAGGTTCCTAACTCCCTAATTAAAATAATGAATGAATGAGGGAGGAGTGGAAAGGTTCAGGACATTGCTCTAGAGACTGTCCCTTGACGTGAAAGTCCACATCAGGGGAGCAGAGTCCATAGTCTTGACGGCAGGCCCCACCCTTGGTGACTGAGGGACCCTGTTCCTCCCCACTTTCTCCTCACATTTTGACAGCCTGACTCCTCTCCATTTTCCAAGATGTGCTAAATGTTTGCTTCTCTGCGAAGCTCCAGGGAACTGAGAGGCTCATTCTCACCTTTGGGCTGCCACAGGACTTTAAGTGACTTCCGTTATAGTACTTACCATGTACACGTGTTCTCCTATGAGTGCAAGGTCTGTGGCTTATGTCTCTGTATTTCCACAGTGAGTGTTCAGGGAATTTTTGCAGAATGACACTGAAAAAGATGGTAAACTCAAGATAGTTTGAGAACTTCATTTTATTACCAAGACCAACAAGAAGACCATCAATTATTTTCCTTTATAGAATTTCCTATTCTCTAAAAATTGGGTAACAAACTTCTGGTCATGGGAGATGTTGCCTATTGAAAACTCATCCCAGAAATCCAATTGACCTCATCTTATTCACATGGCATGTATGGCTGGTGACTGATCCAAAAAGATGCCCCTTTAGTTAGTCTAATTTCACCTACTCATAGTTAGAACAGACAATGAGGTAATAAAGACTCAAAGAAAAGCCTCAATGAAGTAGAAACTACTAATAGAGTTGATTTCAGGTATAATTTAATATTTCAAAGTTTGCTTATTTTAGAAAAATTTATATTACCATTTTTTGCATGTATGAGTTTTTTTCTCCTCTGTAAGTTTACATATTTTCTCTAACTGTACAAAAAAGGATAGAGTTGGGGCTGTAGATCGGTGGTAGAGGGGTGGCCTAGCATGCATGAGGCTCTGAGTTCAAAATTCAGTTCCAAAAAATAAATAAATAAATGAATAAAAATGATAAAAAGCATTTTAGCTTTAAAGTTCAATACTATGTCTTTATAGCAGGATTACATATAGTTACGAAATTATTATTTCATAAAGTTACGCACATAAGAAAAAAATTGCAGCTTTAACTGGTAAAACCAGTTTGTAGACACACACGCAATATTTTTGGTGGTACTGTCTTAATTTCAAAACATAACTATCCTTATCTAATACTGGCTTTTTTTAAAGCTCATTTTTTTCTTTCAATCAGTACTTGTGGTACATTTCTCAAATGATCAATAAATAGCATTTATCGAATGGTAAAATGCTCTGAGCTGGGATCTGCACGAGGTTCAATCTCTACCTGTTCTTTAAGAACTGGCAACACAAAAAACAAAACATAGCAAGTAGACAGACACACAGAGCGATCCAAAACAACAGAACAAGTCGTCCCTGTAAAAGCTACCTCTGCCCTTTACATGGTTTGGGAGTGGGTAGGACAATCAAATAATTTTTGAAATAAGTCTCTAATGTCATCTTAATGCTTCCATTGTGGTGATCCCAGATACTCTTTAATTCTGTTCCAAACAGGTGTCTGTTAGCATGTTTTCTTCTGTTCAGGACCCACTGTAAACTTTAGAAATTGGACTGTTTCATCAGTCAGCATCTGCTAAACCCTGGGCCTCCATATCAGTAAATGTGCTTCTGTTTAACTATCTTTTTACAGTCATAGAGAAATAAACATATAAAATAAATGCATCTCAATGCATAGCTGTGCAGGAGTACAGATGTTTTATTAATGAAAATGAATACAGCTTTTTGTAAGTCATGACAGCAATATAACGTTTCATTGTTTGGTTCTGTGCTAGACAGTCCCTGCTGTTTCCACATAGAAATTCCTGTAATGCTTAATGGACATCTGGAAGAATTCAGCCAATTAATCGAATTCACGTAGGAGCTAGGCTAATGGCTGTCTGAAAGGCAGATTACATTAAATCAAACTTGCAATATGAATGAAAGCACTTAATCACACATGCAACATTCATTAGATGCGACACAGCAAGTGTTTTGATTACTTTAATGAAAGATCAGGTAAAGTGCATCAGCTGAACAGATTGAAAAGACAGCATGCTTACAAATGTTTGATTATGCTGAATATCAACAGAAACAGTGCCAGTAATTTATAGCAAAACATATTTGTAGGCGTCTAGAGCTGGTGAATTCAGTGAAATTAGGAACCCATGCTCAAAACAATAATTAATATATGATAAAACTTTAATCAAGTATCAGGAAAAGACAGAGATCAGAAGTTTAGTAATTTATAGGCACTGGGGACCTTTATGTCTTGAGTGATGTGAAATCTATTTGAACCCCAATTTCATTTACTTTCAGATATGCAGTTCTTTTTTTTTTTTAATGAGGTACTTGGTTCTTGAGTGAAAAGGTAGTGCAATACTAAGAATATTATATTAAAGAGTAATTAATTTTGTATTTGGGGCCAGGATTGAAATGTCTTTTTTTAGTACTGGGAATTGAACCCAGGACTTCACACTGAGCTACACCCCCAGAACTTTTTAAAATTTTGGGACAGTGTTTTTCTAAGTCACGGGTTGCCCAGGCTGGGCGTAAATTTGCCATCCTTCGGTCTCAGCCTCTCAGTGCTGGGATTACAGGCATGCTCCACTGTGCCCAGCTAAAATAAGGGACTTGGAATTTTTTTTGAGACAAGGTTTTGCTATGAGTTCAGGTTGGCCATTAACTCACTATGTAGCCCAAGCTGGCCTCAAACTTGCAACGATCCTTCTCCTTCAGCTCCCCAAGTGTTGGGATAACAGGTGTTGGCCGCCATGCCCAGCTAAAATGATATTCCTAACAGCTGTTCCTACCCTCCAGATTCATGAATATTTTCTACTTTCTCTTCATTAATTACTCATTGACTCCCCCTTAATATTTCATAAAAAAGTTTAAGGAAATCACATCAGAGAAACTCAAACAAGATCGACTGAAAACACAGGTAATTGGAAAAAAGGGAAAGATATATATCCTGTTGCAAAAAATCAATCTGAAAGAAGAGACATATAGATCAAACATAAAGTACATTTTCTACATAATATTAATTGTATTATAAGTTTTATAATATGATAAGCAAATGTAATTTGCAGCTTTTTGGAGAAAACAAAGACAATGGATGTATAAATAATACCCTTTTATATATTATATGTAATATATTTAAGTTAATTTTATAATCAACACAATTATAAATAAAAATTGTATTTTATATAGTTATATATTTTCCTCTGTAAGCACTTTTCCCCTTCCTTTTTAAATTAGTATATGTTTGCAATACATAACAAATACATTCATCATGGTGTACTGGTACATATACATATCGTATCATGGTCTTTTTTACTCCTCCTTTCCCTCCTCTCCTGCTCACTGTAAGCACTTTCAGTACGAGACAGGAACACCTCTAGAGGTGACAGAAACCACTTTTCCTGGAGTTTAACAGAAGGGCTGATTTTTATCTCTCTAGATTGATGTTAGAGTGATTCTGGGAAGAGAAATGGGCATAGCACCTTGCAAGTCCCTGTTAGACACTGTCTTCATTTCAAGCCAATGAACATGCAAGGACTCCGTTGATTTAGATGCTGTGTGTGATAGGAAGATGTGAAAGATACAGATTGGAGCCTCAGGAGTTTATAATAGTTGACTGGCCAAAACAACACAAAGAAAACTCAGTGCAATAAAATGACAAGAGAACAGCTCAATCCAGACAATATTCAAGCAGTTGAAGGTAAAGGACAAGGTTATACATTTGGTAGAAAATCAAATAGCTAAAATAATGGAAGAACTTGGATTTGCGCTGCTTAATTCACTTGATAAGGGATGACTTAAGAGAATCAAAATTTCATTATTCTAGAATGAAGCATGTGTTTGTCCATCTGGGCTGTTATAACAAAACGCCATAAATTCAGGAGCTTGTGAAAAATGAAAGTTTATTTCTATTAGTTCTGGAGGGTTGGAAGTCCAAGTTCAGGTCTCCGGCAGATTTGGAGTCTGATGAAGACCCACTTTCTGGTCCACAGTGGTCCTTCCGTCTGTGTTCTCACCAGCTAGAAAGGACAAAGCAGCCCCTTGGGGTCTGCTCCTTAAGAACGCTTAGCCTTTCTGAAGGTCTGGCCTTTCCCGCCTACTAATGCCCTTGCCTTCGGGCATATGATTTTAATTCATGCCTGGGGTGGGCACAAGCATTCAGACCATAACAAAGCAGTACAGAAATATCTGGAAATACTACTTCGTCTTTCTACAGAGACTTAAGAAACTAAGTGCATCTTCAAGTACTCTTCAAATATCAAATCGTCCAACATGTTTTTAGGCTGAATGATTATTTTTACAGCAGGCTAAAAAATTCCTTCTCTTTTAATTTTTGTCAGACACACATTCTCAAAAGTGGAAAGAAAAGAAAAACTAGCCAGACCAGAATACAAACATAATTTATATGTACCCATCAAACATTTCTTCTTATACCTATGACTTGAGCCCTGGGAACATATTGAGAATATACCTAGAAGGAACACCTCATATGATGCTACTTTTTAAAGCCTTCCTAAAACATTTACATCAGTTACTTCAAAATGTCCACACGGCCAGTTATTTCACCTATTTATAGTGAAAAATGGCATCACTGTTCTAAATGATCTGCTTTGCTCCATTTGTTGTCCAATTTCTTATTACAATGGATCATATACTGTAATTTTAGAATTTCAACTTGTATGAAAATGTGGTAATTATTTGCATTAGCTCAGGTAGGTCAAGACAAACTAAAAGACTATATTTACCTCCGCTGGCAAACCTTCACCTATTGCTTTGATTGATCAGGAACTGTCAGTTCAAATATGTTTTTAATCTTTTCTGAAGCATTGCATTTGACATCGTTTACCCCATAGGACGCTCCTGTGATGGGATTCCGCTCACAGTAATTTCTGCCAGTCTATCAGCCCACCTATTTAGCTATCTGTGGGTCTATACTGTATCTTTATTTTTTTCTGAGATGTCTGTGCTTTTCTGAGATGCCTGAAAGACTGTTTGCATCTAAAATTATAGTCTTTGATCTTACTCCCATTTCTTGAGTTCCATTCCCTCCTTTTCTCTTCCCTTCCCTCCCCCTCCCTTCCCTTCTCTTCCCTTCTTTTCTCTTCCTTTCTTTCGTTCAAGGTACGGGAGAATGAACCCAGGCCCTTTGCATCGAGCTATATCCTCAGCTTTTTCTTACTTTCCGTTTAGAGACAGGGTCTAGCTAAATTACCCAGGACGGACTTGAACTTGTGAGCCTCCTGCCTCAGCCTTCTCCTGAGTAGCTGGGAGTAGAGGTGTGTACCACAATGTCTGGCTAAGGTACAGTTTACTTTTTCTTCCCTTCATGTTTCTGGAGGCGGAACCCAGGGCCTTGTACCTACTAGGCAGGACTAGGCAGGTGCTCTGCTGCTGGGTTATACCTGGGCCCAGTGCATTCTCTCATCTGTGTCTGGAAACTGCCCCTTTCCCTAGAATTCTGGAAGAAAACAGTACTCCAGTATAGAGTATATTTCTTGGTCCTAATTCCTGTGGGAACCTACAGGAAGAAGATGTGGGAATTTTATGATGAGATCAGTTGTTTGCATCATTGCCCTCTTTCCTATGTTGTTAAACTTGGCTGGATAATCACAGGACTTGTGATAGAGAGAGGCCCTCTTTCCCAGAAAGCAACTCTACAGAAAATTGCAAGTCCTTTTATTCAGACTCAATGACTTCTGGTTTTCTTGATTTATAGTTCTACCAAAGGTTTCACCTTCTAAATTCAGCCAAGAGTGAGACAGGACAAAGAGAAAGTAGTCATTTCCTGCCTGGGCCAATGAAGAGTCTGTGCTTCAGTCTGTTAGGCTTTTTCATGGGACTATTTTTAGAGTTTCATTTTTGTTTTGTTGGTGTTTTGAGACAGGGTCTGACTATGTAGCCCAGGCTGGCCTCATGGTGATCCTCCTGCTTCTGCCTCTGGAGTGCTGGGATTACAGGTGTGTACCACTATGCCTGGCCTTTTTTTTTTTTTTTTTTTTTTTTTTTTTTTTGGTTATAGTGCTTCATTTGTTCAATTTCAAAAACTGTCATTATATATATGATATCTATGGTACACTATGTATATTTTCTCCCCCTGGTACTACCCAGGATCTTTGCACTGAGTGACATCCCCAACCCTTTTTATACCTTTTTTGAGACAGGTTTTTGCCAAATTACTAAATTGCCCATGCAGGCCTGAACTTGCAATCCTCCTGCCTTAGCCTCCCAGAGTGTTGGGATTACAAACATGTGCCACCATGCCTGGTTTATACTTTCTAATAATAATAATGCCTTTTATGAGCTTCTGCGTTGGGTCCAGCATGTGGTAGTCACCTGCCTTTACAACTCTCCACAGATGGTGGTAGCTCTTTCATGATGAGGAATCAGGGGCTCAGAGAGGATATGTCAGTCCCTCAGTGTAATGTGGAGAGCAAGCTGCCCGGCTAAGACAGGAATTTGGATTTGGATCTGTCTGGCTTCAAAGCCTTGCTAGCTAAGTTACGTCCTCAACATCATCCTTCCATTTGCATACTTGTGCACTCACTTTGAAGCGTGCACTTTCATCTTGAGGTTGGACTTGTTCTCAGGGCACCTTTCTGAAGACTCAGTGCATGGTAGTGGAGAAGAGACTCAGGTCTTCAAATCTTACGGTGTAGTCTCTTATTTGCAGCTCCAAAACAGGAGACAGAATTTAGTTTGCAGGTGTGTAAAAACGATATAGATTAACTTCTCCAACCCTGTCAGGCTGTCTCCACATTGGGATTGCTTCAAGTTTGGAAATAAAAGGCAGAAGCCCCTCTGGGTTCAGTCTAATTTGGCTGCAAAGAGTTCCTGCATTTCAGCTACCTTAGGAAGCATAAAATTTAATTTTATTGAATTGCCTTGAATCATTTATTTATTGAATACTTACTATAAGTAAAGCTTGTACTAGGTACTTTGAACAGTCACTTCTCTCAGCTTAACGAGACAGAGTACATTCAGTTGCTATAACACGGAGCTGGGGATGGCGAGTATGAGTATGAAGCCACAGAGTGGCACTTGTGGCACTGGAGTCCATGATGTCCTCATGGGACCTTCGGTTATGATCCAGTATCTGGGAAGCTCCTTGGTTGTGAGATGAGATCATATCCAGGTGCCTTAGTTACAAAACAGATCACTAGAGTCAGTTCTTGGAAGCAGTCCATGATTCTATGGTGGGGAACCCAGAAGGGGTCACAAGGAAGGAAAAGTGGAAGAAGTTGAAGAAAATGAAATCAAACTTCAACGTTCAGGAGCAAAACAATATTTCTTCTTAACATCCAAACAAAATAAATAAACAAAGCAAACAGCCAACTTGAGAGGAACTGGAAGCATAGATAACAATAGTTTTTATTTCCATTAGCCCTCACAGCTGAAGTTTCTAAAGTACTTTACAAAATATTATGTCTTGCAATCTCTTTATGAGAGAGGCAAGTGTTGTTATCTCCATGTAAAGGTGGGAAAAGAAGGAACAGAGGTTTGCTTCTTTTATGCCAAGTGAGACCAAATATTTTGTGGAGTATTTGAAATGAGACTTGAAAATTGAGAAGTGAGGAGAGAGAAGGCTGGAAGAATTTGTAATTGAGGGACATAATTTCACACCATGTAAGTGCCTCGCGACGTTAATATAGTGAGTCTTCATTTCCAGTGAAGTGGAATGAAAGCCCTGAATTGCTTCAATGTCCCACATCGTGCAAATAGCAATTTCAGCTTCAGAAGACCCTCCACTCACAGTAAAGTTGTTCAGTGAAAATGGTTGTGGTGAGGATTTCACACATAATTGTCCAAAATATGTTCATAGTTGTACCCTTGACACACACACAAACACATACACACACACACACACACACACATGCACACACACACACGCACACAGGCTTTCTCAGTTAAATATTAAATATTTATAGGGCTCTGTGCAGACTCTTGAAATACACTAATGGTTATTATGTTTTGGTTCCGCTGTGCTATTTGTTCACATATTTCTTTTTCATTCACTACTGTACTCATTTTTCTATATGTTGCTTTTCTGTGATCTCTTCCATTTGGAAACTTTCTTTAAGAGGTTCTACTCAAGGATAATAGATGAATAGCTTCATAGGAATAGCTATTGCAGTGATAATTTATTTATAAAAAACTACAAACATAAATACATACTGATTTTCTCTAAGTCCCAACATTTCCAGTGAGAAAAGTGGCATGTATTGTTACTACATATCATATATACATGGGGCAATAAAAATATGGCAAATTTTAAATTTTTTTGGCAAATTTTAAATTTTAAAAAGTAAAAAACATTTCCAAGAACAATTGGATGAGTATATTTCAAGCAGGGAGGTATTTTAAGGGGGATTAATATATCTTTTACTGTATTAAATTTTTAAATTTAAATGTTCACTGTATTTTGTAATGATACTGTATACTGTATCTCTCTCTCTGTCTCTGTGTATATAAAGGTACAGTGTCTCCCTGTGCTGTGTAGGCTGGCCATGAATTTCTGTACTCTAATAGTCCTCCTGCCTCAGCCTCCTGAGTAGATGGGATTACAAGCATGAGTCCCATGCCAGCTGTGTGTATATGAGTATGTGTAACTGAATAAACAGTCACTTCCCTCAATTTAATCAGAGAGATAATATGTTCAATTAGTATAAACATAAAGCTGGTAAATGGCAAGCATGAATATAAAGCATAGTGGCACATGATACACATATATATATATATTTTTTCTTTTTGTACTAGATAATGAACCCAGAGTCTTTGTACTGGGCACAACCCCCGCCCTGCCTTTTTTTTATTTTTTGAGACGGAGTCTCGCTATATAGTTCAGGCTGGCCTTGATTTCACTATATGGTCCAGGCTGGCCTCAAACTTGTGGAATCCTCCTGTCTCAGCCTGCTGAGTGCTGGGATTACAGGCATGTGCCGCTATGCCTGGTGCCCCACTCCTTTTTTCAAAATCTTGAGACAGAGTCTAAGTTGCCAAATTATCTAGGCTGGGCTTAAACTCATGATCCTCCTACCTCAGCTTCCCAGACTCACAGGTATGCATCACTATTCTTGGCCATTTTTATATTTTTCAGTGGAATATCTGAATTTGAAACATCTAGGTAATTGAGTTGTACAATCAATAAGTTGTTAGAATAAAATGAGGACACCAAATTAGGACTTTTTAAACAGTGAAAATGAATTGAATGCTAATGAATAGACTATATAGCTCTTGTTTTAACTAAGTAGCACCCTAATGCTTAGTTCATCAAATATTTGAGGTAACATTTCTTCCTTCACTGTTAAATAAGTTTCAAACCTTTTGGGGGGGAGCAAATCAATCCCTTAATTCATAATAAATGTTATGATAATAGAAATTATCAAAGCTGGTTCATCTGCCTTTTTACTATATTTTGAAGTTATAACATGCTATTTAAGGACATATATATATTTAGATAGGTAGTTTGTTTCACAAAACAGGGTTTTGCTATGTAGTTCAGGCTGACCTTGAACTCACTATGTAGCCCAGGCTGGCCTCGAACTTTTTTTTTTTTAAATTTTTTTTATTATTTTTACCAAGAACATGTATTGGTACATTGTATACATAATGATCATAATCAACATGGTTATTTTGTACCTGTACATGATACATCTTGGTTTTCCCCCCTCTTCCCCCCTTCCCCTCCCCTCCCTTCCATTCACCCACCCCTCCCTATTTGCAACAAGTGTAGCTACACTTTACCATTTTTTCCCCT